>PHNY01131559.1:0-25986 GCA_003724115.2 Anethum foeniculum
CCCTAACCCTAACCCTAACCCGCTCCCCGAACCCGCCCCAATTCCCGAACCGGTATTATTTTGCTAATATTAGAATCCCCGATCCTCGCGGGTAATCGGGGAATTCTAATATTCTTTATCAAATAAAATTATATATATTTTTAATATATATTTAATAAAAATAATGTAATTAATTCTTATACATAAATATGTTTTAAATTTGACATCATATTTTAAATAACAATTTGAATTTAAATGTATTTATAATAAACGATAATATTAAAATTATTATTATTAAATCATATTCTACTATGAAATTTTTTAATATAATAATAAAAAAATTAAAAAATTTAAACTTTAAGAATGTATATACATTACATTTATTCATAATAATTTAATTAATATACATATAATATATTAATTATATATTAAAATATGATAAACGGGAACCGGGGTCGGGGAACGGGGCAGGGATACCTTAATCCCCGACCCCGCCCCGATCCCCGAAATATTTTTATATTTTTCCCCGCTCCCTGCCCCGAACCCGAAAAATTCCCCGATTCCCCGACCCGAACGGGGCGGGGATCGGATAGGGTCGGGTAGGAGCGGGTGAAATGTCCATCCTTAGTGGCAATACAGGGAGGGTTCCTTATATAGAGTTCCGTGGAGAACCATTATGTAAATATATATAATACACATATCTATTTCATTTTTCATCATATAAAATCATAAATTTCAGTTATTAAATCAAAAAACAAAGTTTCACAATTTTTTCCTTTGAAAAATTATGAAAATTTAGTGAAATAGTTCAAAGTGATTCCATAGTAGAATCACACTTATCCAAAATGATTCTATAGTAGAATCAAATTTAAAATCATTTTTCACTTTAAATTTTAAGTGCTCAACCTTTTATAATATTCAAATATAGTTATTATTCTACATTAGAATCAAATTTTATATTTTTTGAAATTAAATTTTACAATTATTGATAAGATTCTATAATAGAATCAATGGTTCTCCACGGAATTCCATATAAGAGGGTTCTCTCTGGAACATTGGCCTATATATATCTATACACACACTGTAATAAGCGAAATATAGTATAATTTGTAGGTTTGTTACCACCTCTTTCTGGTTCATTTGGTTATCACTTTCATTACAACCTTTAAATCTTTCAAATCAAGTTGATAAGAACCATTAGATTTACTATTAAAGTTATTCTAGACAATGGTCTCGGGTTCGAATCCCACCAACAACATGCATTAATCATTAATATTAAAGTTATTCTAGACAATGGCCTCAGGTTCGAATCCTGCCAACAACATATTTTAATTAACATATTAAACATGTTTTACTTTACTTTATTAGATCTTAGTTAGATATTAAATACACTTAAAATCATATTATAATTATATAATAATTATTTTTTTATTATATTATTCTTTATTAAAACTTAAATTTATTTTATTATTCTCATTTAAAATAAATTAAAATTGTGATTTATTTTATATGCATACATATATACACATATACATATATATATATATGTATATATGTATTAGACTTTCATTAAATTTATATTAATTAAACTATAAACAAAAGATATTAAGTATTAATAACGTTCATGCATCGCACGGGTTTTAAGCTAGTTGCATTAAAATAATATGTACAATCTTTCTTTAATCTTTAAAAGTAAAGAGGAAAAAAAAAAGAATAGCCTTATTACCTAAGAAGGAAATCAGTTTCATTTCTATGCAGAGAGCCAGTTACTTATTTTATTAATTTTGTGCTAGAATAGGAGAGACTTAAGTTTATTGGTGGTGATTTTAGGTTTCCCGACTCCTGAGCACTTGCAAATGGTCTATAACTCGTAAGTCTCAACCCAAGAAATGATGGTCGACCCAACACTTGTTTCTTACAAAATTGAGGCTTTTACTCCCAGCCTTCCCTTCTGAACCTTGGGTTTAACTACAAATTACAAGGATCCTCCCTGGTTCTCACTTCTCAGTGATTGAAAAGCCCTGGTCAACTATATTAACTATAATCTGGAAAGCAGGGGTGCGGCAGTGAGACGACGTATTGCGTATCCCGTACGTTCGGGCGCGGGAGTGCGGCTGGTGTGTACGGAGTGCGGCACCCGACGTATTCCCGTATTTGTTGAGTCCGATGCGGCAGGGTGCGGGAGTGGCAGGTATCGTAAATAAAAGAAGAAAAATGGATCGCAGACATACTGTTTCCGGCCATTAACCGTCATCTCCGACCACCATCGTCTTTGGCGTCTTTATCTTTCATAAGAGGAGTGTGTTTTACTTATATATTGTATATGTTTGACTGACATACTATTGTATATATGTATATTTGTAACTACTAAGTAGTGACCAGTTAGTATGTGGCTGTAGTTGTTTGCTTGGGAAGTGGACTGTCACATGGCATGCACAGATATCAAGGCAGATGTACAGCTAGGAGTTCTAGTTACAGCCTAATATATAAATGAAAAGTAAAATCAAGACAATGTGACTGATAGGAAATTTAAAACCCAAAATAATTTGAATGAAAAAATTTGACTCAATTGATAAATTTTATTTTAAAATAAAACATAGTTTATTGTATATATTGATTTAATAATATTTTAATATCGCCGTATCCCCGCGCACCCGGATCCCCATATTTTCAAATTTGCCGAATTTACGTATCCCATCTGCACCCATGCTTCTTAGACTATAACGCTCCAGCCCTGCCCTACTTTATTATAAAATTGTACGTACTTGCTTAGTTTCCAAATGGTCTTTTACAAGTCAATTTCCTTTATTAATTAAAATATAGAAGTCGAGGACAAATTGAGTGGCAAGAAGTCGCGCTTGTGAAGGAGGGAGACTGTTGCAAGGTAAAATGGGGCTTCAAATCCTCTATATAGTTACACCTTTTACGACAGAGAGCTACCAGTATAGTGTAACTTGATATTCTTATCCGTAGATACGTGACATGATCCTTTTGGTTTAACAGATTATAATGGGGCAAGGGATTAGGCTTCTTTCCTACATCCTCCCATAGATTGCTAGATCTTTGAGAATGCACTTTTTTTTTGCTAAGCATAACTCATGAATCTGAAATCCTATAGAGGTGCCATTTCTTCCTGCATGTATTTCATCCATCGTAAAGATGGAAACAGTTATACATTTATAATTATACATTTCTTATTAAGTGTGTTGTTTTGCAAGGTTTCCATCAGCAAGCATCATATCAATTTATATAATAAGTGATAATGATAACACTGGCATAATGGTAGTGTTTAGTTGTTATGACCTTGTACTTTGTATCTCATGCTGCTGCTTCTAGGTGGCGACAAAGACCGAATCAAACAAAAATGCAGGGAATGCCATCTTATATGAATGCGTTGAAACTATTATGAGCATTGAAGATAGTAGTGGATTACGGGTACTAGCTATCAACATCTTGGGGAGATTCTTGTCAAACCGTGACAACAATATCAGGTCATACTTTTGGTCACTGTTTTAGATTACTTATCGAGGGCGAGATCTACTTTATCCTACCTTAATATTTTCTTCTAGAGTGATGAATATCTGCATGCATGAATGCACAATGTTACATCCTAAAGATCCTTCGTTGTTTTTCATTGTTATAATTGACGTTTGGCTATACTGGCACCTGCTATATGATTTAATTATGGGGACCCCTCCACCCCACAATTGCATTTTACTACTAGAAATCACTTGATATAAAGTAAAAGTGAGAATGGACTTTATATACTGATGATTCCGTGACAAAGGTTTGGTGCCTTGTATAATATGACACACGTGGATTCCACTCTATACTGTTATAATAAATTTGATAGTTCCGGAGGTGTGCAGAAGATTATCTGTAACTATTGTATTTTGCCGTTACCCCTCATCCCTTCTCCATTTTCCCTTACAAGGTGCAGAGGAATTAAACTTTGCATCTTAGCCTTGCCCACTTAATTTTCAAATACAGTAATCTGCTGTACATATATACCAGACTACTTAATACACTTCTTCTCTTTAAAATTTCTTGTACATTTTATAGAAAGAGTGGGGCCCATTAAAATCTTCTCATCACATCTTTATATCTCTCTCCTCGAGTTCAACTCAAGTGCATCAAGTGATTTCCAATATATCGACAATTACTCTGTATCAAATTGTAAGAAAGCGTGGTTTCTTGGCTTAGGCATGGGAACATTATGGTCAAGCAATTTAAATTTTTTGTTAGGTGATGATACGGCTGTTAAAGCCTGTCTCCTACCAAATTATACTACTTGATATGATTGCAATAGCCAATATATCATCATGATTATCTCCTGTACGTATCTTGTTCTTTTGACTTTTCGGCCTGAAACTTTACTATTAATGTCAGATATGTTGCTCTGAACATGCTCATGAGAGCAATTACAGTTGATTCTCAAGCAGTGCAAAGACATCGAGCAACTATACTAGAGTGTGTGAAGGTACCATCTTCATTTCAATGTGGATAGTGGAAAGATTTTTCTAATTTTTGCTCAAACATTGTTTTGGCAATTGGCATGATGCTTTAGTCAACAAGTACATTTCTTAACTTCTGAAGTGAGTTTTGAACTTCATATCTTAATATAATTTATGGATCTGAGTCTTGTTTCTGAAGTACTTTTGTAAAAAATATTATTAAGACTGAATTGCTATACTCTTTCTTACAAAATGAAAATAACTTTTTCAAAAGGCTTGCCCACATCAAGCCTTTTTGCTCGTATTGAATAATCTTCTTTCTTACTTTATTTTGTTTTCCATTCATAATAGTCTGGAACTTAAATAGTTAATATTGCTATTTTTTTAATTAACTTCCACCTCCTTGTAAGATACTCTCATGGAGCTCAATGCATTGTTCTGTACACCTATAAACTAACAACTTTTTCTGTTCACTTTTTTTAGGATTCAGATGCCTCAATTCGTAAAAAGGCTCTTGAGATTGTCTGTCTGCTAGTGAATGAAAACAATGTAACTTCTCTGTCGAAGGAACTTATTGATTATCTGGAAGTAAGTGATCAGGAGTTCAAGGGAGATCTCACAGAGAAAATCTGCTCTATTGTTGAAAAGTAAGTATATAGATATTTGTCAACTGTTTATTTCTTCCAGTAATATAATCTATGTAGAGTTATGGTTAATTCATGTGTTTGTGGTGTGTTTTTATGTATATGTCCATATTAATTTTGAACATAGGGCCTATATCATATATATAAGCAATTTTACATGTGCATGAAGTTTAGGGTCTTTTTTGGCCTTAGATTTAGAACACAGTTACCAGTTTTGCCAGTTACCTCTTGCTGTTCTGTTTGTAACTGTTGGATGATATTCCCCTGGTCATGGTAAAAGAAGTCCTTATATTTTTGTGTGGCAAGTTAGAATATTAACTTATCTTTATTTATCGAAAGAAATCATAGTAAAAGAATAAGCGTACATGAAAATTTAAAAGTTCATATCATCCCAATATTAGAAGACCAGAACAGTAATGCTGAAGGTTCAAAAACATCTACCAACTGCTGTACCTAATGATGATGTGGTTGTACATCAGTTGGTGAGTGTATTTATAAAGCAACTGCCACATCAGATTTGGTGAATGTTTTGCGACCTTTAGCATTTCCCTTGTCAGAATAATGTGACATTATATAATCATGTAAATTTATTCATCCTATTACTCAGTTTTATTGTCTTGTAGGTTTTCTCCAGAGAAAATTTGGTACATCGATCAGATGCTTAAGGTTCTTTCTCTGGTAAGTATAAATTTTGACCCCTGGGCATTATGCTTTGGCCTGTTGCGTACCTCTATCAAAATGCATTTCTATTCCACTGAAGGTTTTTTTTTTTTTGGCTTTAAATTCTTGACTTTTCTGTCTTTTGCCTTTACATTGGTCAAATTTGGTTATTCTCCTTTTGTTCAAGTCATATGCTCCTGGAGTTTTCTCCAGGCCTTTTTATTTGTTCTTGCTCAATTTATGGATCATTTATTTGTGATGTTCCTTTCACTGGTATGTAATATGTTGGTAGTTCTTTTTCTGCTTTGTAAAAAAAAAATGTTTGCTTTACGTGAGAGCGTTGGAATATAATTTGTTAATTACCCTAAAACTGCAGCTGCATGGTCTGATTGCACACCATGATGTAAACCAAGTTATCTACTCGAGCACTTTTTTGTGATACAAATTCATATTCTGCTTGGTATTGATGTGGATTCTAGTTGACCAGCTGCTAGATGCTTATAGATGTCATTTTTACAATTCTATGATAGGTTCCCTTTTTGAATATCTACTTATCATGTACCATGGGTTTATAAAGTAATTAAGCCCAGTGCTTGTATGACAGATTACACGTCTGTTGATTCTGTTCACTTGTTACTAGTATTGTATGTCTGGTATCTGTTAATTAATATCTTTAATATTCTATAGCCTAATAATTAGTTCCTGGAGATCTTTAATTTCCTTTGCATGTTGTTCCTGTTGATACTTGCAGCATTGCTTTCTCTCTTTTATATGTTACAACCAGATGCCAACTGTACCTCAATGCAGTTTTTCTTTCTTTGAACTGTATCTAGCACTTCCATTATATTTTTTGAGAAAAATTTATTGTTACACTTGTGATTATGCATTTTCTTCCTTAAAAGTACTGATCTTCAGGCTATGCTCCTCCATAGGCCGGTAATTATGTAAAAGATGAAGTATGGCATGCCCTTATTGTTGTGATTAGCAATGCTTCTAATCTTCATGGATATACAGTAAGGTTCTTATACAGAGCAGTTCAACTGTCAGGTGAACAGGTAAACACAGTAAACCTGTGGCTTCATTTTTTGAATAATTAAGGGAGTAAAATGTGCTTCGCATATTTCCATACACTCACTTGAGTTAAGTATTTTCTCTTTTATTAGGAGATTCTTGTTCGCGTGGCCGTGTGGTGCATAGGGGAATATGGTGAGATGCTGATGAACAGTAACGGGATGCTTGAAAAGGAGGAACCAATTACTGTGAGTTATTACTTTCCTATATTGATTTCTGTATTATATAGTTAAGCATTGCACAATTATAGCACTGATGAGATAATTTCTAATACCAGCTCTAAGAAACTAGTATGTGATATGTACGAAGTTACAAGTGTATAGTGTGTAGGATAAGTGAGCTTAAGATAGCACAGGTCAGAAAGTAAGTAGAAATGATACAACTATTGTACTTCTCCTTGATTTCATCAGAAGTTTTTGGACATATATATCTTAGATTGGAGTATCTTGTGAGTCATATCACTATGTAATCACTTTTATTACAAAATTTTCTTCACCAATATTCTTACCACATCTCTATCGTTTGATCAACGTTGTTATTATTTCAAGTAGCAAATAGCATTATCGGGAAGTTGAAGGTTGATATTGCCATGTATCAGTTTCATTCTCATAACTGCAACAGAACAAAATTAAGCAAAATGTGATGAATGCATGTCCTCCTTCATTTGTTGACACCTTCATAGTTAAGTTGTGCTTTGCAAACGTGTAAAAATATATGTTTTATTAGTAAACTGTCTATATATATATATATGTATATATATGCTACATGTTTGGTAATGTAACCATTAGTTGACATAATATATAAATGTGTACTTTAGCAGCCTTATGATACATACTGGTAACAGCTGAAAATATCCATCTTGGTGTGGGGTATTAAATATCCAAAAATTAAATCTTGGCTAGTCTCTACTGGTCAATATCAGGGGAATGGTGTCTTCTTTTGATGTAGCAGGCAATAACTGATTAGCTGTAGAAGTCTTCCAGACTCAGTTTGATAGTAGTAATCTCAACCTGAGTCTGTTTTTTCAATCTAACTAGCAACTAGTTTCTTTCATGTGCATCTTGCATCCTGTTGAAAGTCGTTTTACGTGGATGGAGTATAGCGGTACTTTGTGGCGATTTATGATTCTCAATATATTTATTCAATTCCTTGGCTTTTAATCCTGCAGTTGAAAATTTTCCTTTTCAAAACTTATAAAAATAATTGGAAAGATAAAGAAAAAACAAACATGAAGAGTTTTACTACCGTCGCAGTTCGTCAAAATTGAAGCATCTCCTTTTAATAAATTTTTGCTTCATGAACATTGGACTATAAAATATTTGTTCTTTGCAGAGGCAAATCAATGGCAATATAACTCATAACATGTGACATTCTGATAATTGTCAAGCGTGGTTAATAATTTAAAAAATAGGTCTTTCAGGTAGGGAATTGCTACTTCTATAGCTACATGGGTTAGCATCTGTGAATAGAAAGATAATTTTTAATGATGGATATATAAATGAGTAAATTGCATTTTGCATCCCTTAACTTTGGCCCAAAATCAATATTGTATACCGACTTTCACAAATTGCAGGTTGCATCCCTCCTCTTTTGAACCCGATACAAACAACATCCTTTTTGTCTAATTCCGTTTATTGGGCGGGGGCAAATAGGAATTTCAGCATTAAAATTTAAAAATATATATTTCATATATTCCAAATTGTATTAAAAAATGAATTCTATTTTACCAGCAATGAAATAATGATTTTTGAATTTTCAAATCATACTAGTAATTTCAATTAATCAATTTCAATTTTTATTTTATAGTCTTAATTCCAAAATTTTATAATTCTACTAAAATTAATTTTTTAAATAAATTTTAACATTAACTTTAATTTTATATTAATTTAAATATTAGATTTGCCGCATGACTTTTTTTTTTAAATTATTTGACATTATTATTATTTTAATGTGTATTTAATGGGAAGAATTCAATATTATAAATAATTTTTAACTTACTTCGAATTATAACTACAAATTTTATTTACATTTTATATTGAAATTCTTGTTTTACCCCTCATCTGTTGAAGGGGTGCATGTTGCATTCAAATTGAAAGTTAGGGGTAGCAAACTGCAATTTGTGAAAGTCAGTATACAATATTAATTTGGGCAAAAGCTAAGGGATGCGAACTGCAGTTCTCTCTATGGCCCTGTTTGGCAATTAGCTGTTAGCTGTTAACTATAGCGGATTGAATTAGCTGTTTTGACTAGCTGATTGTATAAGCTGTTTTGACTAGCTGATTGAATTTAGCTGTTTTGAACAAAACTGTTTGGCAAGTAGCTTTTTCAATTAGCTTTTTGTANNNAAAAAAGCTACTCCAAGTAGCTTTTTCAAAATTAGCTTTTTGGGACCAAACAACTATGTTAAAAAGCTAACTACCAAACACTAGAATTAGAGGTTTCATTTGGTCAAACCTCTAATCTAATTCAAAAAGCTAATTTTTTGCCAAAAAGCTAACTTCCAAACAGGGCCTATATAAATTATTGAATTGTTTTTGGTTTGTCCTTGATTTCCGTAGCTGTTGATGCTAACTTATTGAAGAGAATAAGTAGCGACTCCTCACCCATTATCTCTCAAATTAATATTATCTTTTTCCAATAGAAAAATAAATTCTGGAACAAGAGAGTTGTTCCCCCTTTTGCCATGATATATAATTGCTAATTTTGTTGGGTTATAGTTTGACGAAGATTGTAGTCTATGATGGTGTAAATGAATAGTTCCTGACTTCTGGTGTTCTGAATAGGTAACAGAGTGTGATGCCATAGATGTGATAGAGTCGGCCTACAAGCAATATTCAACAGATTTAACCACTCGGGCAATGTGTTTGGTTGCTCTGCTGAAGCTATCTTGTCGTTTCCCATCATCCTCACAGTATGTTGCTGTCATTTCTTTGCTGCATTACAGCTTTTCGGTACCTCTACTTAATATGTAATGCTATCTCTATGACCGATGTCGTACGCACTTTTGTAACTTTATGTAATGCATGTGTTGAATATTGCCTTCAAATTCACTTCTGGAACAATTGATCGCTATAGTGCATATGTAATATGTTGCATTCTTTGCATTTTGGCTTTCAGTTCGTTTGCATTTTGGCTTTCAGTTCGTCCCCTACTATTATTTATTGATCTTCTTATTCTTTCTTTTTAAATCTATCATTTTCTATTACACGTAGGAGAATACAAGACATAATTGCTCAAAATAAAGGAAGTCTATTACTTGAACTGCAGCAACGCTCCATTGAGTTTGATTCTATTCTTCAGAAACATCAGAATATAAGGTATGGATTTATTTTAGAAGATGACAATTGTTGTCATTTATATATTTATATTGCTTCACCGCAGGGACGAAGCCAGGACTTAGCAGGAGGGGGGCCAATATAAATTAAATCGAAACATTAAAGCAGATTATCGAAAAAATAATGTGTATATTATTAAAGCCGATTAAGATAAATATCATAGTCGATCATTAGTTGGGTAATGATCGGGTTCTTTGGGTCAAGAGAAAGATTAATTTTTTTTTTAAATCGAATTAAAATAGTATAAATATGAACTTTTTATAATTTGGTGATACTAAAAAATTAATTAGTGATCTATCTAATTATAATATTTCATGTTTATAAAAAAACTAATCTATCCTATATTTAAAAAAAATTAACTCGAATTTTGGAAGAATTTGTGATAAGTTTATCTATTTTACAAAATGTTTTTAAATAATACACGATCGGTGAATCGAAATTTTACTCATAATGTGCTAAGAAAAATACAATTATATAATATAATTATATAATTAGAAACAGATATTGATCAAATATATATTATATATATACATATTATTTTATGGACATAAATATTACGACTGAAGCTACTCCTCTGAGCCTTATGAAACAATTTTGCATCCAACAAATGTAATTGTATCATTATATAACTTAAAATAAAAAATATTTAAAAATATACTACATATGAGTTCACTTAAGGACAATCCTAAGGGGAGTCATGGCCACCTTTGGCCCCTATGTAGCCTCGTCCATGTTTCACCCTATGGATGACTCCGTCACCTAAAATATCTTGCTCACAAGTTAAAGCAATAAAAAGGAGATAGTTTACCAACCAGTACATGTACTTATGGTTATGCCTGTCTTCTAGCATATAAAAGGTGTAGTTGAAACTTGATACTTGTTTCATGCTCACATCTATATTCTTTATTGGTTCACAATTGTACATTTGTACTTGAAACATGTTGCAAAGCTCAGGATTGTATTTAATATTCCAATTTAGTTGTAAGACCTTTTTTTAATTTCTTACTGACCATTTCCAAGTCTCCAATGTGTAACTTTTACACTAATTTGGTGTTGAAGTTATGGCATTACTAAAAACAAACTCAAACCCATTTACACAAAATATTACACTAAAAACAATATTCCTTGAATTAAAAATAATGTTTCCTATACCCTTTACAGCAACAATAACTATTCTAATGATATAATTATTTCAAAATCATAATTAAATAAAATAAATACATAAATATTAATATAATTTTCACATATATAGATATTTTCCAGGGTAAATGTCTGATTTATTTACGTGGATCAACACAAGGAAAAGCAGCTTAGCTAAACTGATTTAAGAGAGGAATATTAAAATATGTTGATAATAAAATTAGCATACTAGCGCATTAACTTCAATTCTAATAAAAGAAATTGTAACATTTATATTACTAAGTATTAGTTAAAATATAAATTCTTATTTAGTTGTTAAACTTTAAAGTAGAAAAGTTCTAAAAGTGATTTTAACTATAATTTAATTACACTTTCGAAATAATTTTAGTGCCTGTTTGGGAACTTGGAAATTCATTTGGAATTCTAGATTTGACCAAATAATAACATGTTTGGATAAGTAAAAGAATTTAGATTTGGATATCATTTGAAATTCAAGGCATTCGAATATTAGTACAAATGTGAGAGTTTGAAATGACAACTCAAATCATGTCATTTGAAATCCATCATTTTAAATGAAATGCATGTTCCCAAACACAATATTAAGTAATTAAAGCAGCAAGTCATAGTCTCATAGATCTAAGTATCATAAAGAAATAAAGGAAATCAGGTTGTTATGATGTAAAGGGTTTAAATAAGTTGTGATCAATAGGCATGAGGATATACCGGGGATTTAAAAGAGAGCTAAATTTTAGTGTAAAAGTTGCACCAATAAAATAGTGGGTTTTGACCTTTTTAGCACAATTTGCATTTTTAGCACTTATGTTACCGAGGTTTTCCTTTATTTTTTTTTCCTTTCCAGAAACTTTGGTTTGTGTGTAATGCATTCATTAAACATGTGACCCTTAATTCTATTATTTTCAATTATGGCATTCAGGCATATGAATGATGCGTTTTCTCTTACATCCATATATGTTTATGCGTTATGCATTCCTAACAGGGATCAGACAAACAGCAGTTTAAAGTCTTGAACAAAGAAAAATGTATTGAGGAATTGAACCTCGATGAGCAAGATGTTAAGCGTATTACCACACCACTGGGACAAATCAAAGCATTTGAAATTTGACATAAGACATTTATTTCCTATGCGGATACCCACTCCTGGTAACAAGAGGATGAGGGTTAGAAGCCCAGAGAGGAAGGATGCTTGTTTATTTAAAGTATCTGTAGTTGACAAAAAAATTCAACACATCTAAAATATGGCATACATGACCCACCTATTAGCTCCATTTTGAGAATGCCGAATGGGCCAAGTTCTTTAATAGTACTACACTGCTACTTTAGGCATTGACTCCTATTTTGGTCATTTTTCATGGATAGTGTTGCACCAAATTCAATAGAACACTATTTGTTTACACTAATAGAGTGTTATTTCAGTGTCTGGTTGAAGTGGTTTTTGAACTAGATGGTTTAGAAACTACATTGTTTTGAAGTTTTGGTGTCCCACTGGAGTTGGTCTTACTATCTCATTAGTCATTCCTTATAGAAATGCATGTCTACAATTTTTCCGCAAGTACACCTCTGAATTACTATATTGGTGCTAAATATGTTCAGGTCTGCTCTCTGTGAGAGGATGCCGGTGCTCGATGAATCAACCTACATTGGAAGAAGGGCTGGTTCCTTACCAGCAGCAGTTTCAACTTCAGAGGGTGCTGTACTCGATCTTTCTAATGGAGTAGGCAAAACCTCGGCTGCTCCACTAGTTGATTTACTAGATTTGAGTTCAGATGACACTCCTGTCCCAAATTCTTCTGGCAATGATTTTCTTCACGATCTTCTTGGAGTTGATTTGTCTATTGATTCAACACAAACAGGTTAACTTCCAATTTAAAATGGCATATCCAGCTTGAGCATATGTATAAACCTAATTTCTCTTTCAATTTTTTTTTTTTTTTTTTTTTTTGAAAGTTGGCTTGTTAGTTATTTGTTGTTTTAGCATAATGTCAGCTAGTGCCTTTTATATATCATTATTACGGGGTGAAGATTACGTTGTCGCGTGGTGATGTTAAGATTGACGTGTCAATTTCGTGTAGGTAATGTATTATCTACATGAAGTAAACTTTTGTCACCCAAGAGGCCAATTAGCACAAATTAAAGTAGTTTAAACAGCAGTGCATTAAACTTCTTTTCTGTCTATGTCAAAAGCCACTGCTTCAACCATTGATTCTTAAGATACCAGAATATTTCTTGAATGAGTTGAAGTTGCTACTTCTACAATTAATTGGAGCTGTTAGGTTCATTTTCTGGTAATTACTTCAATGTTATCTGGCACACCGGTAATAGTACTTGTGCTTGTCATATATTTCTATGATGCCACTTACAAGAGAACTTTTGGTTTGAAAATGAGTGCCTGATTAGTTCGTTTTTATATGCATTGATTTTAAATCATGTACAATTATAAATCTCAGGTACAAATCAAGCTCAGAAATTTGGAGCTGATGTACTAATGGATCTTTTGTCAATTGGGACACTTCCATCTCAGAGTAGTTTATCTTCATTTGATGGTTTATCCTCTAGCAAAGATAACAGTGCATCAATAGGTGCATCGGAGAACCTGTCATCAAATACAAACCTCCCGGTTCAAGCCTCAACTGCATCTGGTGGCTTCCCTATGATGGATTTGTTGGATGCATTGCCGCCCTCCGAGCAAAAACGTGGTAGTCTTGTTATTACTTGTGCAAAAATTTTGTTTTCATTGTAATCAAATATTAAAGTATTTATACCTTTCCTGGTAATAAACAGAAGACAGTAGCCCTACTTATCCTTCAGTAGTTGCATATGAAAGCAGCTTATTGAGAATAACTTTCATATTCTCAAAGCAACCCGGAAATGTACAAACAACACTTGTTGAAGCTAATTTTGTTAACAAGTCGTCTAATGTGTATACGGATTTCATCTTCCAAGCTGCAGTCCCAAAGGTATTGAAATATTGAGCTGCTTTAGATTCCATTGTTCTTTATTGCGAAGTTCGTGCATTGACTCTGTATAATATCTCATCTTGATTAGAGTCATCCCTTGCAATGAGTAAAAGTTGAGACTGGCATTGCATGCTTCAGGAGGAAGTATTTGTAGTTAACCATATCTTCATGAAACTATAAATTTCTTCAGCAATCTTCTGTAATGTTTGATCGTTTGTTTAAAATGAACCTACTACCCATCTTAATAGTGTTCCTTATGGTGAGATTAAAATTTAAATTTGTTCATGTAACAATCTACTTCTGTTAATAAATAAAGCTGGTTTTAGGATATAATGATGTACTACTTCATATCTGGTAATGGAGAAATGTCTTTTTATATATATGCTTAGTTGGACAAAAGTCAAATTTAGTGCTAACAGTTTTTTTTTTTTTTTTTTTGGGTCAAGAGTGCTAACAGTTATTTGTAACTATAACCCACAGTTTCTCCAGTTGCACTTGGACCCAGCAAGCAGTAATATTCTTCCTGCGAGCGGAAATGGTTCAATCACACAAAAATTACGAGTCGTCAACAGCCAACATGGCAAGGTATGTAGTCTCTTGTAGATATCTCTAAAAATTATCTCTTCGAATAATATGTTCACATTTTTTTAAGAATTGATGCTGTAAAATGTTTATTTGACAACTAGGGACCCTATTTCTTTAGCATTAAATAGGTTTGATGCTTCACTGCCCTCTTCAATATGTAATTTGTTTCTTGCATAACTAAATCAATGCATTAACCTTCTAACCTTTGCCCTGCTTAGCGCCAGGTGCGGTTTTTGTCGATAATATTTTGTTTCTTTAATTATATATCTGTTTCAGAAATCCCTCGTTATGCGAATTCGGATAGCTTACAAGTTGAATGATAAAGATGTCAAGGAGGAAGGACAAATAAGCAACTTTCCTCCTGGATTGTGAGTGAAAATGGTGTGTGAAGGCAATGGTACATGATGTTTTTTGGTTAAACTGTAAAAGTGTCTTGTTGGTGTTGTAGTGTTTAGGAATTTTTTATTCACTCGGTAAAATCTATTGGGCAAATTTCAGTAGAGATTTTGATTTGGTTGAGGTTAGGATTCATCAGAAGTTTTCTTTTTCTGGCTAAATCATCAGAAGTTTTCTTTCCTTCCTAGGAAGGTGTTTTGTACATCATAAAAGGTATTATTAATGTGTGGATCAAATTTTGCCGAAGGCATGTAGAAGAAGTGTAGAGATTGTTTTGATGACCAAACCATGTATTAGATTACTAGTTATGATCTGTCTTATGTTTACGATTTCGTCAGCCGATAATTGTCAGTTTCTAATATCTGAAGACTGAAATAGTTGAAGTGTAGAGTTGTATCATAAGTTTAATGTCTGATCTAGTGGTTCTTGTAAAAATTAAATTACTAAGCATCATATCCTCCATTTTATATCTGAGTTACCGTTTACCTTCCGCTAATAGAATGTTCTCCTGTTACAAATAAAAACTGTGGTCGATTTCAGACAAAATTGTTTAATTTTTTGTTAAGGGATTAATATCTATACTGCTTCTGTGGTTCAAATTGCGCCTGTTCAAACTCTGGTTCCGAAGCCTATAGAAAAATATTGGAAACCCTAGTATAATTACTACATGTTGTACTAAATGATGGTTTGGCAGCGATGTGCAAGACCAAATGTCAAGACCATACAAGAGCGATGTGCAAGTAATGTATATGACCAAATGTCAAGACCATACAAGGCACATGACGGTAAGCATACAACAAAAACTCTTTAACGAAAATTTTAGTATGAATCCCAGAAAGGTGAACCAATTACCATGGAATTATTTCTTGAACGAGGTATTCGATTTTAAGGATAAGCTGGAAAAATAACTCTTACCTTTCATCTTCGATGATTTTATTTTATATCGAAAGGCCACAAAGTTGTAGGTACGGATTTCTGTGTAACTGATTTCGGAGATTCATTACTTAAAACGAGGGTCGCTAACGACATAGGTTGGGCCCTTGAGATTTTAGGTCCAAAGGTGAACGTATTTATATCCATTTTTTGAAACTTAGAGTAGCGGGATATAAAATTTAAATCAAAATAAGCAAACACAAATAAGATTTGGGAAATAATTCGTTACTAGCTTTATACCGTGTAAAGCACGTGAGTTTTATAAATTTATTTTCAATGTGTTTGTTCGATTTTTTTTATTTAAATTTTATTTTTAAAATTTCTTTTATAATTTGTTCTAAACTTTTGTTACATGAATAGATTTTTTAAATATTATTTTGATTATATCTGATAATTTTGATTTTTAATTATTTATATACATATTTTTAATATAAATTATCATTTAACACATTATTTTCACTTATATTTTATATAAACTAGTATTTTACCCGTTCTACGCACCGAACTGCAAACACAAAATTATCGGTAATCTTTACAATTTAATAATATTGAAAGTGTTAGAGGATCCTAAGATTAATCTCATGATATTTTTCTTGAAATTATGAGAAAAGTATGTAAAAAGCTTAATCTTGTCATTTATTTACTTATCATGATTTTGTTTTGTTGTAAAATTAGGAAAGTGAATAGTTAGATGCTTAATTAAATACACACAAATCAATGACCACCTTAGAAAATGTTTCTTGAAGTCTATCTCAAAACCCATAAACTCATATTAAAATATAAAATATAATTAAAATTTGAAAATTTACAGAAAATAATACATTTTACCAATTTGTTTTCCAAAATACGGTGTCTCCTTTTACCTTTCGTTATTACACCATCTCCGTCTTTTTTTTTCAACGACGTGATAACCTACCTTTTCTCCCTTTATTAATACTACATCGCGTCTTTATCATCTTTTACCATCATCATCATCCTTCATCATTACGAAAATTTGCAATAAATTGATTTGGTTATTTCTAAAATTACAATTTTCTGCTACTTTGTTTATTTTTTGGTTGATTCATGAATCGTGAAGTTGCTTATTGGTTGATTTAATTTATCTGTTTTCATGGATATCTACTGTTTGACATAATGTGACGAAGAAATAAAAATTTATTTTCGTTGATTCCGATTGCTTAGATATTGAATTGAAATTGATTTGGTTTGTGACATGTGCAACCAAAACCAACTCAAAATAGAGAAGCAAATGCAACTAAAATAAAACCCAAAATCAACATCCAAAAAACTAAAAATAAAAGTTAAATTTTAATATACAAAGTTGCAGAACGTATTTTTCAATGCAAAACTTAAAAAGACATTTTTTATAATTAAACTTTACCATATTTTTGGAAAAAAAAGATGTATAAGAACAATATATTTTTTTTAAAAATATCCCCTCAAAATTACTCATTTCTCCTTTGTATAAATTACATAATGTTATTTTTTTACTTAAAGTTAGGTTAGAATTTTATATTTATTAAATAAATTACTTATTATTACGATTTGTTAGATAAATTGTGTAATATTGACCTATCTATTATATGGATAATCCATAAAAAATATAGAATAACGCACTTTTGAAAGTAAGCTCAATCACTCATTTTTTATATTACTTCAAAGTTATACGATTGTTTTTTAGATTTTACACGCATATATAATATGCATATACTTCTTTTCATCTTTTCTTTCGATCTTCATCTTTCTGACAAAGTCGCGAAAATTGAAATTTGATTACTTCTTCTTTTTCTGATTTTTACTCTCTACCCATTTTTTCGTATCTATTTATATTATATCGATATGTTCTTCAACAATGCATGCTTCTTTGATAAATTATTTTGTTTTTTTCAAAGTCATCTTTTCCTTCTTTGTTTTCAATTCCACACGCATGATTTGTTTTAAATTTTTGCCGAGTCTTGTGATTTTCATGGCAATTCCGCATTGTGTTTGGTTATCTATATATAGTGATGTTTGTAGATATTGATGTTAGTGGTGATCATGATCGTTGAGATGTGTTGATAAGTGGTAGCAAATGAAAATGCAGGTGTTGTGCTAATTCGATTCTGGTGATTCCGGTGATCCTGATCGGATATGACATATATTTAAGATAATCAAATCATTTTGTCCTATAATAAAAGTAAAAGAGATCTTATCCAAAATTTTGGTTCTTGACGACCAATAATAAACATCGCTAGATCTTGAAATAAATAGATGATAGTCGTTGGATAAAAAGGAATATTTAATATTTTCATGATTTCAACCAAAAAAAATTAGGTATCCAAAATAGAATAGAATACCAAATGCGAAATTCGTAACTGTCTCTTCTCTTCAAATTTTGGATAATTTTAATTAGATATTACTTTTTAAACCATCACTAAATTAAAGATTATTTCGTGAGCTTTGTGTGACTGTAAAATCACCAAATTCCGATTTCTAGAACTCAAGATAGAACCGAAATAAAATCAAATGAAACCCGATAAATATTTTTTTCTTCTACTAGGGAAATTTAATCTATTTAATTGTTTCAACTCCAATTTGATTATTTCTTTAACTATTTCAAATGATCGTTAGATCTTAAAATATATAGATGATAGTTGTTTGATACAAAAATAAAGGAATATTTATATTTCATGATTCAAACAAAAAAAATGAGGCAGTCATCATATTATAGAATATAAAATAGTTCAGTAATTCATGCAAATCATATCCTAGTAATTGATCGTGTAACTGTTTGACATATATAAACACAATTAGGTTGACACTAAAGTGTTGCTTAAAATTATTATTATTCGTGTAACCTAGCAGCTCTCAAGGATATTTGTCCATCCTTTGAGTGAGTAGTTTATATTTTGTAGTCAGTTTTTATACATCAATAAAATCTGTTCTTCATATTCTATGTTGAATTTCGATTTGATTATCAATACTGTATTCAACCCGCTTTCTACCTTAGGCCTAATAATAGATAGGGAAATCTTGAAATATAATGTTATTGGTCTAAAATTTAGGTGTGATCTCTCATTGCTTTAAAATAAATATATTTAAAACATCTCTAAATTAAAGTTTATTTTGAGAGCTTCGTGTGTGATGTAAATTCGTCAAGATATGATTTTTAGAATTTAAGATAGAGTGGAATTAAAAGCAAACGAAACCCGATAATTTTTTTCCTGTTAAACAGATTTATTCTTTTTATTTCTTTAACTATTTCAAATCAACTTTAGATCTTGAATTGAATAGATGAACAAATGTTTAATCTAAAATAAAGGAATATCTATATTTTCATCATTTAAACGAAAAATTAGCAAGTATTCTAAATATAATTAAAAAACTTCATGCAAAAATTCGTAACTGTATTTTTGCTTCCGTTTCTTGATAACTTTAGTTATGGAGTAATTTTATAAACTATACATCAATCAAAGATCATTTCTTCAGTTTCGCGTAGGCTGTAAATTTATGAAATTTTGATTCCTAGAATTGAAGATAGAGCTGAATATAATCAAACGAAACCCTACTAATCAAAGTTCGAGAAGAAATATTTGTATACTAGTAATTGATTTTAAGAAAATATATGTTTACAATTTGACATATAAAATTTGTAATATTTTAATTCAAGTGTTTATTGTATTTAAATTAAAATGGTGAAGTAACTGTGGTTAGTACAGGAGGATGCTAATTATAAATAAGGAATTTTTTTTAATATAAGGCAATTGGTCTAAAATAATTGAATACTTTATGCAAAATCCGAACTTGTCTTTTCTCTTCGATTTCAGTATAATTCTAGTTGTATGCTACTTTTTAAATTATCACAAAATTATATATTATTTCGTGAGCTTAGCATGGACTGTAAAATCGTCAAAATCTGATTTATCGAACTTATGATAAAATCGAAATTAAATCAAATGAATTCCATTAAAAATATTTTACCTATCAAATTTATTCTTTTTGTTTGTTCAACTCCAATTTGATTTTTTTCATCAACTCTTTCAAAGGGCATTTAGAGCTTGAAATTAATAAATGATAGTTGTTCGGTCTAAAACGGAATTTTTTTCCGTCAGAGATGTAAAATGGAATTCTATATTTTCATAATTTAAACAAAAAATAAATAAACATTCTAAATATAATTGAATACTTAATGCAAAATTTATACCTGTCTTTTATCTTTAGTTTTTGAATAACTTTATTTGGTTAATAATTTTAAACCATCATTAAATTAAAGATAATTTCGTGAGTTTCGCGTGGACTGTAAATTCATCAAAATCTGATTTTTAGAACTCAATATAGAGATGGAACATAATTAAACATAACTTGATAATTTTTTTAATTAAAATATGTAAGTACTTCTTGGCATATAAAAATATGTAATATATGTATATGTTAAATTAAATAACAACCATGTTTAAATTAAAATTATTAACTAACTATAATTAGTATAATTGGAAGATAATGGTAAATAAGGAAATTTATAATAGTATGTGATTGGTCTAAAATTTAGATGTTCTCTTTTATTGATCTAAAATAATTCAAAATTTTCTTATTGATTAAGTGCATACATGGTTAGACTCGGATATTATAAGAAGGAATGATATGTATGGAAAAAGGAGCGATGAAATAAAATCAAATATAACCCGATAATTTTTTAATTAAAATATATAAGTATCTTTTGACATATAAAAATATGTAATATATGGATGTTAAATTAAATATTTACGATAATTAAATTACAATTATTAACTCATTATGGTTAGTATAACTCGATGACAATGTTGAATGAGAACAAAAAATTAATACAATGTGATTGGTCTATATTAATTTGTTACTCTGGTAACTAATGATAGTTTATTTGAACCTTTTGGTTCCTAAAGATATGTGACTTGACCTTGGAGGGAAATGAAGGTATGCCACAAGTCATTAACCCAATCTTTATGATTTTTTTTCTTGAACCATGAGTGTTTTACCAAACAAAGAAATATGAACCCAAAAAATAGTTACAATGAGAGGAGTGAAACAAGTAAGATTCTCCCAAAATTACAAATCCTATCCAAACCTTGTGAGTGTAATATTGACTGTCTCTCAAAAGACAACGATGAACCAAACCTTTCTCATTTAAATTTCATGAACTCAATTCATGATTTAAAAGGAGTTAGAGGAGTTTCAAGAGAGAGAGAGAGAGAGAGAGAGAGAGAGAGAGAGCATCACTTGAAACTTCTTCTACTTTCAAAAGAAGTTGTCAAAATTAAATATCTAAACACACCCTTCTCGCTATCTACAAATTTCTTTGAAAACAAGAAGTTCAACTTGTTGAGCATCTTGAGATTAAATTGGCAATAAATTCTTCCTATTGCTAAGCCAACTTAATCATGTAATATAATGCTTGCATTATGATTACCAACTTAGAACACTCTTTTAGTTTTGGCTAGAGACTACATGCTGAAGTAGTACTTGATGATGTCAATTCAAACCCATGAGATTCATCACTGCTTAGTGAAGACCAAGGGATAATCAGCACATATCAGGTGCAGGTAGCTCTGAAATGACAACATGGTTTGAGAATGGAACTTCTGAAGGGAAGCCACTCAAATCCACTCCAATTCAAATGGAGGTTTAGTTCAAACTAAACAACATTCCCTCAAAATTATTGTCTTAGCTCCTAAGATAGTAAGTTAAACTGTTTTGATTTATTAAAACAGGAATTCCGCAGTTGTGGTGGTTCCTCCCCAAGGGAACCAGAGTTTGAGAATACTACCTGTGTGGAAGGTACATTCAAATCTCCTCTAGTTTACTAGAGCTTCATGAAAGTGAAGAACACATCCACACAAACACAAGAGAATCTTCAAATTTTGTCTATCCCCAACTCTTTTGAGTAAAACGTTCTTCAAGAACAAGAGGTATCACTTAGTGAACCAACCTTGAAATTCTCTTACCTTTCAAGAGAGTTGCCAAAATTCAATTTTATAAACTGTAAACCTATATCCTTTTCAAAAAGAAATTGATTTTCAAATCCTCTTTCAGTTGAATGAACGTAACATCAAGTGACACAGTACTTGTCTCTATGATCACCTCTCAGAAACCGCATTCAATCGGTCAGGAGATACGTGCTGGGGTAAACTCTGATGACACCAACAAAAATATAATGTATTCACCAGTTTTTACTGGAGACACTGTGATTGTTCCCAAATTATCTTCACTCATAATTCATGATGACTTGAAGATTTTTCCGGAAATGGTAAATGAGACTACTGATGGCAATCATCCTTTATCTACAATAACATTAGTAGATCTCATAGTTATTCAAAAGTTGGACTTAAATGTCAAAGTGACACAACATTTCATATCTGAGGAAAGCACACAAGAAACTTCAACTAATATAGATGAAGCAGCTTCACAACCTCATGTCACTCAAGGATCATCAGAATCAAATACTAATCAAGACATGGTCTCTGCTCCTGAAAACTCTGCAAAATCAAATCTAGATGCAACTACTGATTTCTCTGGAGATCTCTCTTGTTCACAAACAGAAGCTTCTTTACCTTTTCAATCTCTAAAGGCGATGAGAATTTAAAGCAACAATAGTGCCAATTCAACTGGTCATTGACAAGCCTAAGGAGGAGAGAAGATATCAAGTCTAAACCTAAATGGGAGAAAAGATATCAAGCCTAAACCTAATGGGGAGAGAAGATATCAAGCCTAAGGGAGAGAGAAGATATAGAAGATAAGGAACTACAACAAGCTTAGAAAGGGAGAAAAGCCTAAAGGGGAATAAAAGAAATTGCAAGGAATTGCAATATAAGAAGCGGTGAGAAGCATCAAGAAGCAATAGAGTGTCAGAGAAATAGCTTTGGGAAAATGACGACAATGAAAAAGAAAAGGAGAAAATTTAAGGGAGTAAGAATTGAAAGGGAATCATTAGTGATACCATCTCTGTAGTAAACATACTAGTTATTTAAGCATTTGAACAATTCAGCAGAAGCCACAGTTCCAGGGATCAGTTCAATCATCAGTAAGTGACAAGTAGTGGTAATTCTATTTACAAGTGATAATTATAAATGGTGATTCATCAACAAATGGAATAAAGAATGACGGCAAACTGAAATCTACTGAAGAATTAATTAGGTTAGTGCATCTGAGTTAAAGTGAAGAGAGGAAGTTGACTATGACCAGAAAATTCACTAAAGGATCAGATTTTCATTATGATCATCCATCAGTCAAACTCAAGTCATTCAAAACCACAAGATGTCAAGGAACTAGAAGCTTCTAGGAACTTCATAACAACTAGGCAGAATGCTGCAGAAGGGAACACAACTTCAGAACTCTTGAAGTTCTGAGAAAACAATACAGTTGAAAGTCTACATCATCTTTACTGCTGAGAAAATCACTATCCACTGAGAGACACAAAAGATGAAGTGACTATTTAGTCTGTAAGTTCTACATATAAAAGTAAACACATTGCACTTGAAAATCATACTGTCTTAAATGTCTATCTTTTATGTATGTTAGGCTTGTTAGTAGACTTAAATTGTGCCTAAGTTTCTTACTCATAATTTGGGGGAGATAGTTAGGTACACGACATGTCTATTCCATCATAACAAGCCTACTAAAGTAGCAATGTCCCTTTACAGAAATAAATGGAGTATTTCATTTGAACTAGTGATATGTTTCAGTGTACTTGTCTTGTTTGTTTTTCTAGATGGTTCTTATGTCTATATGAGCTTAGAGATTTCCATGCAATAGTCTTGTATAGAATAAGATCAACTTGGAAGAAGTTCAAAAAAAATTGTTCAAGCAGCAAGTTGTAGAGAAGACTATTGAAGAATAATAAATTATATAAATATCTAAAAGTCATACCTCGTGAAGTTTAGAAGAACTGTAACGTGAACTAACAAGGCTATATCATGAAGTCAGCAATATCGTCAAGTCAAGTAAAACTATACCATGAAGTCTCGTATAGCAAAGTCACATGTCGTGAAGTCAATATCAAATACCGTGAAGTGCTTTATCGAGAAATAACATGTTCGAAGATATCCAGAATTGCACTATGTCAAAAAGTAGGGTGACAAAGTAGCTCAGAGTTCACGATATCCTCACTTAGTTGGTTCATAACAAGACAAAAGAAGGTACAATTTTTAGAAAAGAAGAAACATATCACTATAGCACATTGTACATGGAGGTGGTCCATGAACATGTGTCAAGTCTACGGTTAAAACTTGGAGAGAAAAAAAAGGGAACGCACAACTAAAGATAAGGAGAAATAATTGATGAAAATAGAGATTTTAATCGCAAGCGTACAATCATCGTTTTCATATTTATGATTCGTTCCGCAGAAACTATTTATTATTCGCAAAATACCTTAATTATTAGTTAAATCGAACTATGTAAATTTAAAAACTAAAAGGTGGATTTTCTAATTAAAAAGTAATTACAAAATTTAGAAGAAAATTTCAACTAATCTAATTTAAACTAATTAATTAGCATTTTGAAAAGTAATCTAAGGAAACAATAAAAGCAAATCTAATTTATATACAAATTTTTTTAAAAACAATCGCCATGACCTACTCGTAAAATATGCTTGCCCAAAATTCAAAATCAACCAACAACCATATTTATTCAACCTAAAATCAACCAACAACTCAAAATATTAAAATACAACTAAAAAATGAAAATTATACTATCAAATCTGAAAACAAAACTCAGCATAGTACACATGTTTAAAAAACCGACTCAACAGGTTCAATGACTCGCAAAAACTCGCATGACTCAGTCCTAGACTCGGTCCTAATCGAGTTGACTCAGTCAAAGCATCCTAGACTCGGCTCAACACAGCAACTCGGGAAGCGGACGGCTGTGCAGGTGAAGTGAAGTGGTGAAGGGACGAATTGAATTGATGATGGTCGTAAGGGATTGCAACAGAAAATCGAGGTGGAGACGTGGTTGGTGACTGCAGGAAGAAGGGAGTGAAGAGAACATTGGATGGAATCGATTTGGTGGGTGAATGGAAATAATGGTTAAGGCAGGCTGCGACCGGAGGAGGAATGGGTTCGAGATCTGTGTTGCAGAAGGGTGAAACGGAGGTGTGAGCACCAAATTCAAGTGGTGTTGAGCTGCAGATGGGTGTTTGTGAAATGGCAGGAACGATAAGGTGGGTTTGGTATGGTATGGTAGGAATTGAAGATTAAGGAAGGAATTAAAATGCAAATAGGGGAGGTTTATAAAACGAAAAAGTACATCAAATTAAAATTAAATTTACCAAAAAGTAAATTGGTTTTATAAACGGCAGGAATTAAAGGAAAATAAAATGCAAAAAATAATAATTAATAATCTAAAATTTTGAGCAGAGAATAAAATATAAAATTTATTTAACGACCAACCAAACCCCAACATAAAATAGATTTCATGCCGGAATTTGACCGAAAAACGATAATAATATGCTGGAAAAATCAAATAACACCAAAACTACTAAAAACCACTAGATCTAGAAATTTAAGAAGCAACTCACACACCCACTTGCAAACATAAAACACAAAACTCACACACCCATTACTCTAACATATCAAAACAAACACAAAATTTAGATCTACACTACCAAAACATTAAATCAATAAAATGGACAAAAAAATGGCATAAAAATCAAATCTTTAACTAACAAACATCTATTATATATCTAATACAACAACATATAGGTTTGTGAAACATTTTATTCATGTGAAATTCCTATTTTACCCTCATTTAACATTTTTAATTAAGTAAAAAATATTGTTGTTAACAGGAATTGAACCCATGAACT
>PHNY01131574.1:429-11330 GCA_003724115.2 Anethum foeniculum
GCAATTGTATTCTTACTGGGCAACATTCGGTTATCACCCTCCTAAAAACTGTTAAAATAGAACTATATAAGTTTATAAACTTACATGAAAAATATCTACAACTGGAGCCGGTGAGCTATAACATTTTTACGTGGTAGAACTTATTGATAATTGGTGTAATTATATCTTTTTCGAACTCAATTTTAAAAAGTTTGTAGTTTATAAAAAGTTAATTTATAAATTTTAACTAATTTATGACAACAATAGTCTATACCACATTATATTTATGTTACAGGTCCTGTAAAGATCATCAATGCGGCTAACATCAACATTCTTTCGCTCGTTAAAGTGACAGACTTTCAACTGATCAATCTCAATAATAATTGGTCAAAGATTCGAAGAACCATAATTGCTTAGACATTCAGAATATAGATGAGAGAGTGTGAA
Source organism: Anethum foeniculum (assembly GCA_003724115.2). Taxonomy (NCBI): domain Eukaryota; kingdom Viridiplantae; phylum Streptophyta; class Magnoliopsida; order Apiales; family Apiaceae; genus Anethum; species Anethum foeniculum. The sequence goes on from PHNY01131574.1 coordinate 856, forward strand.
TTATAAACAAGGACAAGAGAGTTTTAAATTATAAACAAGGGCAACTGAAACATACATATTAGTCGAATGAAATTAAAATATCAAATATCATAACTAAATGCAACCCATGAATTATGGATATAACAACATAATTAAATTCATTTGCAGTAGCTTATTGAGGTTTTGATAAAGCATATAACTCAAAAATGGGAATGCAACTCGGTGTCTGATGTAACGTTAACTGGAGATGGTACTTTTTGCTTTGGTGTCTGGAGTTTTTGTGTTTTCCTCCTCATATTCGTTAAGCAAACTGATTAGTAAAATGACCTTATCAGAGCCCGTCTCATCTGACTTCTTATCAGAGTCTATCATCTGACTCATCTTTAATATTAGAGGTTACAGAACAGTCACTGTAGTTGGAGAAGTCCTGGAAGCAATCTTCACATGAATTCCCTGCTTAGTTAGATAAAAATGGTTCAATCAAAGCACAATTAACTTAGAATTACACGGTTACTTAATTATAAACAAGCAATCAACATAGAACATAATGACACAGCTAAATACCTTCTTGTGCAATCATATAAAACCTGTAAACCATCTAAATGATACGAGAAAAATGCGTGTGCATTGACGTGGTACGGTCAAATTGATGAAATCTTATTTAATTGTATCATGACCAATTAGAGAATGTCATGTGAAATTCGGGAACTATTTTATTTTGTGATCCAATTTGGGTACTCTAGCATTTTTTATAACATAAATATATCTTAAAGTAGATTAATCTACTTTCTAAAAAAAGTATAATTCTTACAATTGTTCATAACTATTCACACCGAATATGAACTAATTATGTATTACTATAACACACTCCATAATGTCAATTAAATAATTATTTCCAGTCACAAATAATAGTGAAACTGTTCATAATTTAGATATGAAAATAATATTTTCTATTTTCCATATATTGAAATTTAATTGTAGTAATAAAGAATGATCAGCCTTACTTAAAGGCCAGACCTATTACATGTTGTTGTTGGAGGAATTTCGTAACAACACGAAATCGGAGGTTGCTGAAATAGTAGAGCATAATTTGTATGAATATGGCTATTTTTTGGGGTTAGGGTTTATGAAAAATAAAGGGGTTGGACTCTACAGGTGTCTCGATTTGTCTCATTATATCGGATCCCTTTGGTCAAGATGCCTACGTACCAATTTATATTGGATCAAGCCCACGCAGTTCTGCAAAATTGTGTTTATCCCCGAGAGACTTTAGGGATAAATTTTGTTAATGTGGGCGATTCATATTTTATCTGATTTAATCTTGGCATTTTGATATCTTCCTGATTTGAAGGATATCGTTGAGAGATATTTTTCGTTCTTGATTGATTGAGATTGATTATTTTCTCATTTCAGAAAGAGGATATTACTTAGGCATTAAACAATAATTATTAATAGGAATTAATAATTAATGATTATTATAAATTTGAAGATAATAGGCCATGCCAAAATGTGGCATAACACATCTAATCACGTATATTTAGATATTGGCCTTTTCTATCACAATTTTAAGTAAAATGGTCCAAAATATCACATAAAAAAAGAAAAAAAAAAGAAATTGATCTTTTGTATCACAAGAAAATGAATTTTTTAATTACGTTTTCATAAAACACATTTTTTAATTACGTTTGCAACAAATATAATTTAGAAAGGAAAAAAAAAAGTAAAACACGCATGTAAATATGTGTTTCCCATGCAAACTCAGTTCCCGATTGCATTTCAATGATAACGCACGATGCTGATGCGTTTCTTTGACCTTAAAAAAACAAAAAAAAATGCATTAGCTCTTATTCGAATCCATGACCTGATGCGCGATAAGTTTCAAATTGTCCCGGTTAATTACTAAGCCAGTTGCATCTGAACTTATAAAACATAAACACATCTTTATTAAGCGTTTATTTGAGATATGAAGGATTAACTTTTCTAATAGTGATATTTTGCGCATTTTATTATAAGTTTGTAATATTAGGGGTCATTCCTCCCTATATTTGATTGTCTATTGTGAATTTTTTATTTTTTTTTTTAAAAAAGGGTTTTGCGTGAAGGCCATGCAATCACGTATATTTTAGTTTTCGGTTGTGAATTTTTTTTGAAAAAGAAAATAAGGTTTTGCTTGGGGGCAATTAGGAGAGAATGGACGGAAAAGTTGTTCATCATCTCCTAGTTTAAAAAGAGAACGGGGAGGTAGATATTAAGAAACAGAAATTGGATGAGGAGAATAAGGTAATATCGCCAAGAGAAAAACGATTGCAGATGTTTATGACAAGTTTTAAACTTTTAATAATAGGATATATATTACAAATGTGTGTAACGGATGTAGTATTATAAATTTAAGTGATAGTTAATAATGATTTTCTATAATTACAAAAAACAACTTAGAGATATTTGTAGATGGATCCTCAACTTTCCTTTTTTTACGGCAACTCCAATAGATTAGCTATATGAGATTTTAAACTAAAATTTAAGGAATATGATGTAAATAAGAGCTCCAACAGTATCTTAGTGCTTCATTAAAAAGTTAGCACTCCCCTCTCATGCCTTATAAACTCTCATGCCTTATTTATAAGTAATCAAAAGTGATTCCTTATATTGGTTTTAATGATAAAATATTCATTTCTCTCTCCTCCTCCACTTCAAATGAATGTTTAAAGTTTAAATATAATAATAAAACAATACTAGAAAACACATATAAGGAATGTTGTTGGAGTTGACATACAATAATATATTCTAAAATATTAGAATCTTTAGAATCTATTTTTATAATAATATTTTTAAGAAACATGCTAAGACTCTATTGGAGTTGCTCTTACTTTTGTTACTAAAAATGGACCCTCAACTTTTTTTTTTTTTTTTTGAAGAAGAAAACAAAGAAATTTCATTAATTCAATCTTGCATCATACATCACCGAATCCAACACATTCCGTGGAGGAAACATAACATTCACACAAGCGTTTAGCTCACAAGGGATACGCGCCATATAATGGGTTGCCCTATTAGCTAATCTTCTAACATGACGGACACTTATATCCGTACGGACTGCTATAATAGACCTGCACACATCAATACTGTGACCAATTTCCAGCTAGAACATTTCCTTCCCGTTGATAGCCTGCACTGCTAGTTGAGAATCGGATTCAATTAGCACCTCAGATGTTTCATTGGACGCCACCCACTTCAAAGCTTCCTCAATCGCACTCGCCTCTGCTTCCATAACTGAAGCTACTCGACTGAACTTCATTGTCCTACCCTTCAAAAAGCTACCCGTATGATCTCTGAGAATCATACCTACCGAGTAGACTGACGAACCTTGGACAATACTGGCATCCACATTAACTTTTAGCTTCCCTTGTTTTGGTCGAATCCATCTTGTACTCTCCTTCCTAATTTTTGTCACAGAGCTATGGTTCGAAACACTAACTTGAGACACTGCAACTTTCCACTCTGTCAGATGCTCCATACTCCAATCATACACAAAGGTAGGCGTTACTATTTTATTATCCCAAACCTTTTTGTTACGAAAGAACGAAATAGCCCATAAGGTCATGGCCATTCTAATAAGTATGTCGCTGCTCTCAGTCGCCAACTTATCCAACAACCACTCTGTAACATCTTCAACCTCACACATATTAAAATGCAAACCAGCATGATGCCAACACTGTACAGCAAAATTGCAGTCGAAAAAAACATGAACCAGATGCTCAATATCTGTATCACACAAAGGGCATACTAAAGGAACCATCCTACATCTTCTTTTCAAAACTGATCGAACTGGAACATTGTTGCTACAAAAGCACCAAAGGAAAAATTTTACCTTCGAAGGGATCTGCAGCTTCCAAATTCTTTTCCACCCAAGAGAGTCTATACTCGACGACTGATTATCCATGATTTCCTGCCACATCATATACCCCGACTTAACAGTATAATGACCATTGGTACTGTGAACCGAAGCCATTCTATCTGTCGTGTTATTATGTGGAATTCTCATATTCAAAATGGCCTTTTCATCCCCTGCATTGAATAGAGCACTGATTTTGTCCCTGTCCCAATCATAGGTATCCTGCTTAAAAAGTTATGCCACCTTCATCGTACTATCAATTTCGTACCAAGAATCAACAGTAAAACCATCTTTGCCTCTAATCCAAGGATCAGTTTTTACACAGATATCCTTCCCATTTCCTAGGGTCCACTTGAAACCACCTTTTAAACTTTCTTTGCCTGCAAATATCCCCGACCAAATGAAACTAGCTCCACCGCTCCTGCTTGCATTTAGAATATGAGTTCTAGGATAATACCTAGCCTTGAAGACTCGAGCAACTAACGATTGGGGTTTGTTTATAAAATTCCAAACATGTTTCCCCAACATTGCTATATTATAACCATGAAGACTTCTAAATCCCAGAACTCCTTTCGATTTAGAGATACTAAGTCTATCCCAAGACATCCAGCGAATACCCCCATTATTCGACGAAGAATAGCTCCACCAGAACCCGTTTAAAATGCGCTCAATCTCCTGACAAGTTTTCATAGGAAGCAAAAAGCATGACATTGCATAAGATGGGATCGCAGTTGCCACATTCTTCAATAAGACAGCTTTACCAGCCTTCGACAACAACTTCACATTCCATCCATGGATTCGTTTCCAGATTTTATCTTTTAAGAAACTGAAAACTGCAGTTTTTGATCTACCTACCAGAGAGGGGAGACTCAAGTAGTTGCCACTAGAAATATCAGTAGTCACCCCTAAAGTATTCATAATTTCCAACTGTTTGTCTGTTCTAACATTAGAACTAAAGAAAATTCCCGACTTTTGATAGTTCACCACCTAGCCAGAAAGCAATTCATACTTATCAAGGATATCTTTAATCTTACCTGCTTCATTTCGATCAGCCCTAAAGAAGAGGAAGCTATCATCTGCAAACAAGAGATGAGTAACAGAAGGCGCTGAACGACTGACTCTACATCCATGAACTTCATTATTTACTTTTTATTGGTTTATAGCCCGTGATAAGCCCTCCACACACAGTAAAAACAAGTACGGAGATAACGGGTCTCCCTGACGCAATCCCCATTTTGGAATTATAGGCCCCAGGATAGCACCATTGAAACAGAACGAATATTTCATCGTGCTGATACATAGCATTATCCACTGAATCCACCTTGAACAGAAACCCATTTGACTCATCCTTGTTCTAAGAAACTCCCAATCAACTCTATCGTAGGCTTTACTAATGTCTAACTTTAAAGCTACTTCACCACCCTCACCCGAAAATCTCCTCTTCATATGATGAATAATTTCAAAAGCCACCAGCACATTATCAGAAATACTTCTACCAGGCACAAATGCCGATTGATTTTCAGAGATAATCCCAGGAAGTATAACTTTAAGTCTATTCGCCAAGACTTTTGCAAGAATTTTGTAAAGAACATTACACAACGCAATGGGATGAAGGTTTGTCATTTTATCAGCATTTTCTTTTTTAGGGATAAGAACAACGTTTGTATCATTCAGCCCTGGTGGAAATTTTAGATTTTCAAGCTAGTCCCTACAACTTTCAAACACATCCCAACCCAAGCTCGGCCAAAATTGCTGATAAAATGCTGGATTCAGCCCATCTGCCCCTGACACTTTGTCAGGGTGCATTTGTTTTACCGCCCTGGAAAAATCCTCAAAAGAAAGTTCCGCCACCAATTTATTATTCTGATCGTCGGTGACTACTTTTGTCACATTTTCCTCGACCACTGGGTTATCAATTTTCCTGTCTCCAAACATATTTTGAAAATAATCAAGAACCACTCGATGCATATCATGTTACTGTGTTAACATGTCTCCATTATGCGCTTGAAGTTTCGAGATCAGGTTTGTTTTCCTTCTAGCTGAAGCGTATGAATGGAAAAATTTAGAATTTGCATCCCCTTCAGCCAACCAAAATGTTTTGGCGCGTTGCTTCTAATAACTTTCCTCATGAATAAGGAGAGCATGAAGTTTATCCCTCTCTACAAAGTAATTCTTGATGCTCTCTTCGTCTGTCTTTTCCACAAGGCCATTAACAATCTCCTTTTGTCTACACAATTTATCACGAAACTTATGGAAAAAATTACGTCCCCATTTGGCCATAAAGGACGACATAGATATCAGTGTTGGCATCAGCTGAAGTCGAGGTAAACTGTCCCAATATTGACTAACCTCCCCATGGAAAGATGGCTCTCGAAACCAAGTGTTTTCAAACTTAAACTGAAACTCCTTCTTTGACAGATTACTATTGCATAACTCTAACAAAATAGGGTCGTGATCAGAGTACACTGTTTGATGGACTGTCAACTTACATAGGGGATGAAGCTGCCACCACGAAACAGAAGCAAAAGCTCTGTCAAGCCTCTCGCGAATCCAGTTAGATGTCCCCTTTCCTTTTTCCCATGTAAAACGCCCACCACTGAGGTCAATCTCCATCAACTCACAGTCAACAATAGCTTCCCTAAAACCATTCATAAGGGATTGAGAATGCTCATGTTTACCTTCTTTATCACTCTGAAAAAGCATATCAACTTAATTATAATTCATGTGCTTGATAAGAATTATTCACGGCATGAAATTTTAACGAACAATTTTTAGTAGCAAGAGCAAACTCCAACATTTGGTAGTTATTGTTAACATCGGAATAAATGAATAATTAGCTAGCCATGCATGGATTTCATAGTCAATTGGTATAGTATACTCCCTCCGTCCCACCCAATTCTTTACATTGGGGGATGGGGGCTCGATACACATTTTAATGCTCTTATAAAGTATAGTTCCTTAAATTATTTTAAATTTTTTTTTCTTCTAAATAAAAATATAATGTTTGAATTTTTATTAAAAAAATTAAAAATAAATTATGAAATTATATTTTATAATAGACTTAAAATGCGTGTCAAATATGATAAAGAAACCGTAAAGAAATGAGTGGGACGGAGGGAGTATATTTCGTTAAATTTGTTCATTCTACTCAATATATCTAAACTGATCCATTGGAGTTGTACAAAATGAAAGGACAAAATACTAAATGTCTGTACCATAATTTATTTGGATTTAAACTATAATTTAACTCTGTACGCCATGCTGCCAGATATGCCCAAAAAATTTAGTGAATTAGGTTTTATTTTTCATTTTTTTGTCAAAAGATCGGGTATTATTTGAACTTTAAAAAGTTCAGATTTTTTAGAAATAGATTAAGCCACTTTTTTAAAAATTGGACCGGACCGGACCGGGCCGGAATTCTTGTAAAAGTTCCTTTTAGGTCCTTTAACGAGCCGGAGTCGGCCGAGATTTTATTTATTTATATATTAGTTTAGTTAATATTTCGTGTTCTGACCTACATAAATAGTTTAGACATTGAAGAAAATAATATGTTGAACTGAACTTTCATTTGAATTTTTATTGGGACTTTCAGATATCCGGTTTATCCAAATTCTCGGATTTTGAGTTAGGACAGGTTAAAAAAAAAGGGTCTATTTAAGATCCGCGGACCAATCCGAACTGCACCAAACTTTTTACTATTAGATTGGATTTTTCGAGTTCTTTTCTTGATCGGATCGTATTCCAGAATCGGATTTTTTTAACATGTCTGCCTACCTCCACTGCCCGCTCGTCTGTAAACAAATTATGTCCATCATGCCTCACGACATTAGGTATTTTTCTTCATTTGCTTAAAAAATTTAAAAATGGGTATTTTAACCATCATTTAACCACTGAAAAAGTGTCTCAACATTGTGAGATGACATTAATACTATTTATGATATTGTAGGGTGTATAATTATGATCACGTTTGTCAAACTAACTTATAAGTAATAAGTTACTTATTTTTTTAAAAAAAATTATATTTATAATTTTTTTTGAATACAAGGTGTTTATTATCCAAATTTAAAATCAAATCTTATTTTCAAAATATAAAATAAGTTACCTATTTTCAGAAAAAGTACACATACACGTATTTTTTCTGAAAGTAACTTATTTCCAAATTTAAGATTTGCCAAACGGGCACTAAATGTGTCATGTTTTCTCGTAGGATAATTTTACACCTGAATTATCTTTAAGCAATGGAATGTTAATATATGAAAAATGCTCATAAAGTTATTATAACTCCGTCATTTCACAAAATATTCAATAAATTTTGCATATATCTATATATGTTCATTGGCTCATAGCAGCTCCCGACCCGGTACGGGCCCATTGTCCAGGGACCCAACCCTCAGTGTTATATTTTTCATTATAAAATGATTTAATGATCTTTTTATTTTTTTGACGAACAATAAAATTTTATTGATAATAAAATATTAGACAAACCTCCAAACGGACAACTACAACCTGATTGTGAAACAAAAAATGAGCTAAGCAAATAACCGCTTTGTTTTCATATTGCTTCATTTATAGAATATACATATTCTTGATAATAAAAATGATTACAAAGGTTTCTCGAGCAATTCAATCGACACTAACATCCCTGAAAATAGTAGAATCACAGTTAACCTGCGCACATAAAAAATCGGTGAAAAACCAGTGTTCATACCCATCAGTTACATCAACTGAGGTTGGGGATACAGATGCCCCACATATTGAACAATCCTTTGTTATTCAAGGTGAGCTATCGCGATAATCACCGCCATTCCAGATTTGAAGCGGATTTCCCAGATCTCCCAATACATTCTTAACGCAACATGACAACAAATCAAAAACGCAACAAAACATACGCCCAAAAATTTGGGAACAATCAACAACCCAAAAAGATATGTACGGCAACAAGATCTCACCCAAAAAGGATTAGATTTCAATTTTATTGAAAAACTAATAAACAGAAATTAAAGATTCAAAAATGGAGGAAACGGGATGAATGCGTGTGGTGGATGTGGATTTGATGGAAGGATGGTGAAAGTTATGGATGGCGGCCAACTCTCATAGGTAGCTAGGGTTTTTTTAGAAATTAAGGATGGGTTTTTTTAGAAAATTATGATATTTTAAGTCTTAAAGTTTGCACCAATGTATCCGTCGGCCTTACAGTTCAAAATCGTTCTTTTTCGTCCATGAAGTACTCAAAACTTATCTTTTTACTTTTGGATTGGCCGATTTACGCCAAATTTTTTCCTGATCCAAGAATAAATAAATATATTTTTAAAATTTTGAGGAAAAAAAGGAACAGTTTTAAACTAAAAAGTAATGGGTATATTATTACCTTAAATCTTAAGAGGTGGTTAACTCTTAGGAAACATGGTTTAATATTCTGTGTGCATCCAAAGTATGAAGTGCATAAACAACATTAGATCTTATATGATCTTATATGAACTCAATCTTTTTCCATTATAGCATTAGTATGCGATAATTTCACTTAATCTATTCCAAATAAGTAATTTTGCTTCAATTTGTTTATGAATTAAACTAATAAGAAGTTTTTACAAATACTAATCTTTAAGTTTTCGTAGTAAGCAACAAGTTCCAACAGTTAATTTCAGAAAATTAAAACAAGAGCCTATCAAAACTAGCACCCGATATTTCCATTTTCTAACAGTGAATTCACTCTGAACTTTTCACTACTCACAAACTAAAGGAAACAATACCAAACAAATTTAAGAACCGTAGAGTTATACTAGCGACATCACAAATGCAACTGCCACTACAAAAGTTCTTGGAGAATCAAGGCCAATCCAGCGCAACAGAGACATTAACAGCTAATGACACGAGTCAAGTTCATCTTTTCTGGGAAGTGAGCGGTATTCAAAAATCAAAATACTCCTTAAATCTCGACTAATATCGAACTGACTTTCTCAGCATGTATTCGTCGTAGATTACATGCAATTATTCACACACGTTAACACATCGACTCGATTTATATCTACGTGAATTCATTTCGTCATCTCCACGAGACCCCTACGGGCGCCACAGCCTGCAATTACACTTGGTGAGGGAAGGGCTGAAATCTTCCTTTGTCCCTGCCTCCTCTATGACTATATGGAGCGAGACTTCATGACTTCACAATGAACTGTTCCTCTTGCATGAAGCTTATAGATGAACATGCTGTCTGGCATGATAGCTGGAACTAGAGGCGGCCATTTGTGCGGGCCGGGCGGTTCGGGCCGAGTCGGAAGCGGGTTGGGCACGCAGACTATTGACACTGAACCGGCACGCAGGTGTTAACGAGCCGTGCCGGGCCGGGTTTGAACCGCAAAACTGGGGCTCGTAACCGGCACAAATGATTCGCGAGCTCATGTGCGAGCCGGGCTGTGCGGGCTTCGCGGGCCGCGTGCATTCACGAACATGGTTTACTGCCTTAGTTTTACTCACTCCTTTTTATTTTTATATTATTTTAATATGTTAGTTTTAGTTTAATTCGTATTCTATTAACTTAAACTTAGTTTTATTTATATTCAATTAACTTACTTTTATTCATATTCGATATTATATTATTTGATTA
>PHNY01131579.1:721-15455 GCA_003724115.2 Anethum foeniculum
CCCTATATAGTGTGACCTGATTATATTTCTTAATCAGCGAAGTTACTATTCATCAGTGTTTTGCAGAATTACAAAAATTTGGGATTATTACATAAGCTCTCCTAGTTGACCCTGTACCAGTGGTTGCTAATGAATCTGCTCTAACTGAAGTTGCTCAAGGTATAAACTCTGATCTCTTATCAGCATTTACATATACTGATATAGTAGTATCAAACTTTGTGCCTGTTTGGGAAATCTTATTTGTCAGAAATAAGTTACTTATTTCTGAAAAAAGTACTTCAAACTGTACTTTTTTCTAAAATAAGTTACTTATTTCTGACAAGTTTTTGCATATAAGAGATACTAAATCCCACTTAAATATTTAATTCTAAAAATCAACATGTAAATATGAAATTTTTTTTTGAAATAAGTCGATAAGTTGATAAGTTATCAGTTTGCCAAACTATTTGTTATTTATATATTCTCTTAAATACTGATGGATGATCATGAACAGTCCACTATGTGGGTACCCCTATTCATGTGACTAAAGTCTACTCTTCTTAGCCACCTCTTACTTCTGTAGGACATAAATTTTCTGAGCCTTTTTATGAGTTGTGAGAAAAGATTAAGTGAAAAACAGAACTTTAGGAGATGCAGGCTCCTGATCTGGCAAAAGGAGAGGTAGATGAGAGAATGAGCATAGAAGCTCAAGTGAGTAAACTCTGACTATTGAAAGTCATGAGATGTGAGAAGTAAGGAGTGGTGAGACCACTTTAAAAGAATATAGAGACGAAGTTTTACTTGTTTTTAAATGCAGGTGCTCAGAGTGATTTTGCAACAGGCTCTGATGCTCAGACTGTTCAGGATCTATAGTTAAACTTTGATGCACTAAAGACTAATTTTCCTGCAGGTATAACTACTGATACTTCTCAAAAGTTTAACTCTTTTTTTTTCCTTCTATGACAACACAAGAGTATGTAGTAATGAGAATCTCAATTAATACAACAGCAAGTCCAACACATCCAGTTCCCAATTCTCCAGTAAATACTGAAGTTACAGTTGCAGTAGATGAAGGTGCACTGTTAGCAGGGCTAACTGCTGATGTTGTTGTTGAAGACTTGATAGCTCAGGTTCTTACACCTACTGTTGCTGAAGAGGAAGGAGCAACAAGAGCTGATATAGCAGCAGCTGATGATGTTGAGTCTGAAATTGGCTCACACACAGTTGAGTTAAATCAACCTGATGTTGTACAAGAAGTGGCTCAGGCAAATGCTAACAATCCTGTTGCTGAAGCTGAAGTGGCACATGATGATTCTGATGATGAAGCTTCTCTTTCTGGTTCCATAAATGTCTCTCTTCATTCGGATGAAGACATCAATGAAATCGTATTTCCTAAAGATATGACTAAAGAAGAGAGGAAAAGACATCAAGCAAAGCACTACAGATCTTTAACTCCTCAGCACAGATCAGATGAGTGGACTTCTAAATGGAAGGATCCAGAGAAATCATTTTCTTATGAAGCTGCTCATGATTATCTGCTGACAGCTGAGCAGTCTATCAACAATTATGATCAAAGTTCATCTACAATTATGATCAAATCCATTCATTCTGATCAGATGAAGACAAATGAGGCCATAGAGAAAGTGAGGACTGCTTTTGATGAGGTTAAGTCAAAGCATTGCAGCCAATTACTGACAGACAGAAAGCCATTCAAAAGAGACAGGAAGAAATATCTGGTTAGCTGAATTTTATTCAAAGTTCAATGGAGCTTCTCTTATCCTTCTTCATTGCTGATGACAAAAAGGGGGAGAAAATTGCTAAATCTAAATGCACTCCTTCTATTAAAGGTAATGAAGATGATGAAGATGCTGATGCTGCTGGTGGAGGAAACAAGGGTAGAAATTCAATAAGAAGCTATAAGGGAGGAGCTGATGATGCAAGTTCAAGTCGAGCTGGAGCTGGTAAGTCTGTTAAGACTAGAGGAGGAGGTGTTAGTGGTAGAGGAAGATGAAGGACTCTGACCATACATAAGCTGACTACTGTTACCACACAATTAAGAACTGAACAGCAAACTCTGATGGTAACAGATGCTGATGAAGTCCAGGCTGACAGGGTGATTTAAGCTAATACTAAAGCTAGTCAGTTTATTCAGATAATGGATATTGAAGCACTACAAGAAAAAGGTTAATAGACATCACACATTTGACATCGGTTGTTGATGCCACCGATATAAAAAGACACAATAACATCACCCCGTGAAAATCTGATGTCTTTCTATTTTTAAGACATCGCTTAATTTATAACCAATGTCTAAATTACCCTTTTTTAAAAATTGAACGCACGGTTGTCCAAATTTTTCCCACTTAAACAAATTGTTTACCCGCTTATTAAGATATTGTACTCCCCCTCAACAAAATTTTTGTTTCCCCCAAATACTCTAACACAAATAAAAATTAAACAAAACTAAAACCCATGCCTCTCAACTCTCTCATCCCCTACTCTCTCACCCCCCCCCCTCTCTGAAGAACCCTAGATCTAACCCAACACACACCACTCTAAATCTCTCACCCATAAACACAAATCTTAAAACTAATAAATCTCACATTTCATAACGCACAAGTCTCAATCACAAGTTGATTTGTTGGAAATCAAATTGATTTGTTCAACTAACAGTTCAAATCAATTTGTTCAAAGCTCAAAAGTTCGAATTGGTAAGCGGGTATGCTTGTGTAAGGCTAAATTGGTTTGATTTTTTTTAATTGAGGTTTTTTTAACTTAGAACCCTAATTTTTTATTCTTTTTTTCTTAATTTTAGGACAGAAGTATATTTGTTATCGAGAGAATCTATGTGGGTGAATAAGTAAGAAGTGTTCAATTATTTCTATTTTACATATACATGAGCAAGATTTGTTTGAGTTGTGCTTGCAATTAGTAATATTTTAATTTTTTCCTTCTATTTTTTTGAATTTTATATACAGGGGAATTTACGCTGGTCATAAGGTTTTGTAATCTTGAATCTGGTAAAGTTTTGGTTTTTATTTTTGGTATTTTCTTTAAATTGTTGCTCGGGTTTTTGTTTTGTGTTGTTTTGTTATTAGGTGTTTCAAGTTTTAGTTTTTTTCAAAAAGGATGCGCAGAAGCAAAAAGCAAGGAGACAACATGAACTTGTTACTGAGAAGATATATTTTATGTGCTCTGATCTTGGTGGGTTTTTCCTCAAGGTATACATTAATTCATTTCGCATTTGCTATTTTATGTCATTTTGTGTATATCTCACTCGGGTTTTTCGTTTTATGGTGGTATGTTTGAGAATATTAATGTGGTGGGTTAGTGTGAAGGTATTTAATTGGTGGGGATTGTGTGAGTTGTGTGCAAAGTGCTAAACAGAAAGTTAAGAGTGATTGTAGTGATTTAATTATTTTTTAGATGAAATGGTTTGGAGAATATAAAGAAAAGAAATTGTATGAAGTGTGGGGTTCTTTTTTTTTCTTGTTTACTTATGTTAAGTGAACTAGAATTAGATTCTTTCTTGCTCTGTCATATGTGTGCGTGTGGGGATGTAGATGTATGTAATTGTCTGTGGGTGACTACTTTGATTATAATGGTCAGCTGGTGTTAATCTTGTAGATACATGAAGTAGTAAAGGGAAAGGAATGGGGCAAAATACACAAAAAACAGTGGCTATTGTGGTGGGAGGATTAGTTGGTTCTAGACTTTTTATCGCTTGTTTGCTGGTTCTTAAATCAGCTTTTAAGAAGAAATGAGAGGTTAAATATTAAAATGGCGTATACAAAGCAACAAATATGGGTTATAATTTCTCTGCTCATCTATATTGTAATTCATGTTTGTAAACTTTGATGTTAATTATTCTTTGATTACTTGGAGATTTTTTAGTTTAGAGAGGTTATCTTGAATAGCACTTTTTACTTGAAAGTATATACATATCAATGAGATGTCTAATTTCAATTGTGTATTCTAACAGGAAAACATGAACATAATGATGGGGACAAAGCGATGAGCAAAGTAATATAAGGTATATATTGGGTGTGAAAAGTTAAATTTTGAATGGAAACTCTTTTATATCTTTTCATGGGTCTATTTCATTTCTTGTGGACCAAAGTGTTCCTGGACTCTGTTCAATCCTCCATGCTAGGTCCTGCACTCTGTTGAATGGAGGTATTTTATATACACAGTGCACTATGTATGACCAACGTGTGGGAATTAGAGGCTTCCTATACACAAACTTTTGAGGTAGATGGTGGAAATGCTACACAGCCTACTGGAAAACTAGAGTCATTATCTACAATGCCAGTTCATAAAGATACAAGTCACGAGGGGCTTAGATGGGAGAATTTTCAGCTTATTGGTTTTCTAATGCACTTGACGTTTTACTTTATGACTAGCTGTTAGTTTGGTTTTGGTTGGTTATGTAAGAATGCTTGACACTGGATATTTAATAAGATCATTGACTCTGTATTGTTTTGATGGTTATGCACAAAATAGTGCAGGAAATGATGTAATATAAAGCAGATTAATAATTTTAAAATACATTTCTAACATCATATATTTATAGTAAATTGATGTCTATTACAGAATAAAACATCAGCTAGAACTAGAAATATTGATGTCTATAAAAAACTAATACGTCAGTTCTACTTATAAAATTTGATGTCTATTAAATATTACCACATCAATTTTATTCACTAAACCTGATGTCTAATATACCCTGTAACAACATGTTTTGTTATAAAAGTTGATGTCTATATAGCTATTAGACATCAGTTTCTGGACGATGTCTAGAATTTATAAAAGTTGATGTCTATATAGCTATTAGACATCAGCTTCTGGCCGATGTCTAGAATAGACATCACCGACGAAGGCATCGGTCAAAAAAAAGATAGACATCGGCCAAAAACCGATGTCTATCAACCTTTTTCTTGTAGTAAAGGAAAGTCAACTACTCTCTACTACAGGGATCACTACAGGGATCAGAAAATCATAGATGCTGATGAAGCTGCGGTTAGAAGACTTCTTCAAGAAGATGGTATGGATCTTGAACAGATCAAGCAGATGGAAGCTGATTTTGCTCTCCTGAAGTCAAGCTCAAATAGTAATGCTGCTAGAGCCATTACTAACTCTTCAAAGAAGAAAAGGACACAAACGCCAAGGGATAAAGGCATTGTGATCAAAGAAGGTTTAAACTCTGATAGACCTGTGACAAGATCTCAGGTGATTCTACAAGCTGATAGGAGAGATAAGGGGAAAAAAGATTGATGAACCTCCTCAACTTAAATCTGTTCCAGTTTATGTAGATCCAATTTTTCAAAATCCAGATACTGACTAGATTGGAACAGATGAGGGTGTAAATGTAGAAGAACAACAAGAGGAAGCTCATTTCCAAGTCAGCAGAAAAAGGAGAAGATTAATTGAAGGTGCTGATTGGGAAGTAAGCTGGAAGCAACTTCAACCACTGATACTACTCATGTTGAAGAATTGAAAGCTGATGAACAACTCTTATCAACCTCTGACAATGCTCAAGTTGATCCTGAAATACAAGTCTTAAACTCTGAAGTAGCAAATCCTGATAATGATTTAAATGCTGATAAAGAAGAGGTAAATACTGATACTGCAATTCCAGATCTTTCACAGTTATCTATTGATGAGAAGAGAAAGCTTTTATGGAAGAAAAAATTAGTACCTCAGCCAAAGAAGGATGAGCTATGGAAGAAAGTCTATGGTGCTAAGGTATTAGCAAGACAGCCTAGAACTAGAGACAGACTTGGTGTTGAAGGGGAAAGAATTTATAAAGGGGATGCTCTCAGTATCAAAGATCCCACAGCTCTTACTGATAAAATGGGTGAAGAAATTCAGTTGAAGCACTTGCAAAAGGTGATTTTTGTCTTTCTTGTTCTTGATCATTTTGATGGGAGCACACCTCAGGAGAAGCTGTTATATTTTCTATCAAATGGTAAGAGACTCAGAGTATCAGAAGAAAATCTGCTTATTAAATCCTGGAAGGAGCTAGTTACTGAAGGTCATAAACTCTGCTACTGCCAGATGGTCAGACTTTATCAAGCAGCAGATTTTTGTCAAGCAAAGAGGTATTCCTTACAAGACAGCTTATCCAGTTGTTCCAAAGTATGAACTTCATGATGGTACAATAGCTGATATGCCAAAAGGAGGTGCTCAGATCACTAAGCTGTTGGGTATGGATGTTGTTACATTCAATCCAAATGGTAAAGATGTTGGAATTATTCAGCTAGATGATCTTCACATGAGCAGAGCAAAGGCTTCAGAACTAAGGGCAGCTATTTATCAGATTGATGATTCTACTCCAGAGCTTAAAGATCTCATAATCAAGCTGGAGATGTACTTGAACAAAGCAGAGGAAGATCTTGTAAAGAGATTCTTTTATGAAGCAACTGGCTATAGCAGAATTATAGGATAAACTCTGATTTTTCATATAATTGAGTTGTAATAAAATTTTCATTCTTGCATTTAGATTTCTGTTTTGTCATCATCAAATTCTTAGAACTTGTTCTTATATTCACATGTACAAGTTGGGGGAGATTGTTAAATAATTGATGATCAGTGTTTACCACTTAGGCAAATCAAAGTTATCATCAGTGTTTGACAAATTGATATCAGTATTTGATATTAGTGTTTATTATCAGTATTTATTGTTAAACTCTGTGGAAGCAGTAAATCAAGCAGTGATTTATCCGATTGAAGATCTTGAAGATTGCAAGGATGTGTCGATTGCTCTACATTTGGAAATGAGCAATCAATCATTAGATATGATCTTTGTCTAGTCATACTTATGTAATCACATCAGTAGTAATTGATTGTGTAACTGTGTATTATATAAACACATATAGGTTTACACTTTATGTGTCATAGATTATTGTTTAATCATTTGTGTAGCCTAGCAGCTCTCAAGAATACTCTTACATTCTTTGAGAGAGTAGTTTGTATTACTGTAACAGTTTTTATTCACTAAAATAAAAACTTTTCATCATTTTAATTGTTTATTTCGATTTGATTGTTCTATACTGTATTCACCCCCCCTCTACAGTATATTTGAGACCTAACAATACCTTCTAGTTGGAATCACAATTAGAACTTCTTATTTCATCGTAAAATTACTGTTGATCACACAACTTATCGGCTTGTTCGGTAATATTGGTACCCTTTTTCCATTTTTGGAGACCTTCTTGATTTCCTTTAGTCACGCTCTTTCTTCGATCGGATCAGCGAATCCCTTACACCCTGATAGTCTTACCGACTGCAAATATTTCAATACTACTGTAGGTTGCCTCTGATTTCTACACTGCTGAACAGGATTTACAGTCTATCATCGGAGAGGTTTCAAAAATCATTATGATAGCGGGTCCACTTGACCCTCTGGACTAATAACACGGGGTTGAAAACAATTAACCCTTCTAGGTTGCAGAATTCAGCTGAAGAAACAAGCAACTTATCTAGCAATTTGACAACCTCTTCTTTTTTTCTTCTTTTTTTTTTCTATTTTTTTCTCTTTTTTTTTCTTTCTTTTTTTTTTTTCAAAATTCTAGTCACAAGGTTGTCATTGTTATATGAGTTGCGTACTATTCTCACAGATGAACAATAAGGTATCAAGACAAAGAAAATAAGGAAATAGAGGGGGTTCAACCAAAGGAATGATCATCAAATATCATTCAGAGTATAAGTGTATACTCGCTTCAGTACTACTAAAATGGTAGACAAAGGAAACACGGAGAAGACGTCTAATTTCATCAATAGAAAAGATATGGGCTTTATCACAAGAATTTCACGACCACGACTCCAACATAGAGTCATTTCTTAATTATAATGATATCCTATAATATACGTCTATCTGCGTCGTCTGTAGCCTTTTACACCAACAATACGAGGAATAAGATCCAACAATAACTATATTTCTAAATAATCCCGCTCGCTATACACACTGTTGTTTGGCCGTTAATCCACCAGTCTACCAATACTTCGAAGTCCAGTCAATATTTACTTCAGAATACGTACCAACCTCATGGGGTCCATTTCTCCTTTGCTGGCCGAGAAAACTCAGCTAGACGCTGCATAGCTATTTTCTGTATAATCCTCTAATACTGAAGTCTGATACTACATCCGGTACTCCCACAAGTGTTTCTAGTGTCGTGGACACAACCATTAGGCACAACTTGATGCTTTCTCGTACATAATGTCACATTCTCTTATTGATTCTGAGTATACCTGGTAAGGTACGGGGTGTCGCTCTCTATGCGATACTCGATAAGTGACAAATGTAGTGAAAAGAATCCTTACTAATATACATAATTAACTGCCAATAACGATTCTACAGCTAGTAGTTCTAGCGTTTCAGTACTCTCATCCTATCTTAACGATCAAGACCATACCTAATAATCCCAATTCAAACTCTACCTGAGTTTGCCAAAACTCACTCACGAAGCTCTCTGAACCAAGCCAATACCATATCCAATAGTCTTAGCACCAACTCGATATGAGTTTAAACGACTTCTATCTCAGGTGATCTATATCCTATCTTAACATGCATCTAACCTAAACCTATGGCTCTGATACCAACCTGTGACGCCCTCCAAATCCGGGGTCTAGATTTGGGAGTCACGAACCGATACAAAATATAAAACAACCTGAATAATAATAAAATATAAATAACCACGACCCCCTTAACTTAGCACTGGATCAATCACAGGTTTGATATGAAACAGTCTCCAACAAAATATGAAGTTATTAAAAACCACTTACTGTTATTAGAATAACTTCGAAAAGAAGTTAGGCCAATAATCAAAAGTCTAGTTAGGTTTTACAACTATTTCCAGTTTTTATTACAAAACAACTATCTACGCAGTCTTCACTCCCCAAAAGCCTACCTGCTCAGGTAACTGGAACCTAACCCTCCTCAGGGGTCCTCAATACACAGCCTTTCTGGCTGTATGACGATTATGGCCATGCAGTGGTTTAACTGAAAGGTTAAACAATATAAACAAGGGTGAGCCAAAATCGCTCAGTAAGCTATATGAATTGATAAACAGATATAACAATCTCAGGATAGCAATATATGAAAGACTGTAAAAGCATTTAAATCTTTAACCTTTGGTTGCCTTTATTGGCGATTAACAACAATAAACTACATTGGAAACCAAGTAAGACGCAACATTACAGCCGATGATCATTCGCGAAGCAACGTCGGTAGAATCCGAGTATTTCTACCCGTCACCTATCCACAAATCTCTCTGGTTACCCTGGCACACATTGGCCAAAAATAATAATCGATGGGTCGGCGTCACGACCACTTACGCCTTTCCAATCTCAAGAACAGGAGTCGGTTCAATTGATCTCCTTATCAACCACTCGCCCGCTCACAGGGTCTGGAGTGATCTCATTTACTGATGGCGGAATGACCCGAACAATTAGTTATCCGCTAAACCAACAAATAAACATCACTGTATAGATTATATCTGGATAGTATAGTTGTTACTATCTATCCCTCGTAAAGAAATCACAATCTAGTAGAACAGTTACTAGAATAATATATTGACAATATTGTATAGATTATTTAGCTATGATGAGCTAACAGGAATATTTATAAAACGGATGCAATTTTAAATGCAAATGATTAACTATTCTGAATTTAAAATAGGGGAGAATCACTTGCCTGGTAAGCTAGCAATCCAAAACAACTATTTAAGTCCAACCTCGACTTCCTGGCTCACTCCTGAACTCGATTCGATAAATCAAAATACTATTTCAGTAAACCAGACAACAACTCAATCGACGTATTTCTACGTCTCAACAATTATCGTCTACCCATTCCTTAACCCCTTATAAAGAAATCACATAAATAATATTATTACTCGTCTAGCAGCTACTGACCACATAACCACATAATATACGTAGCACATAAGACATGCCACATTTAACTCAGTTCATCAAACTGTTCATTTTGGTATGTTTAAAATAAAAAATAGGTCAAAACTCGTCTTTCCGACGAATACCATTCCGTTAAATAATTTGTAAAATAATTACCCCATTTTTAAAATAAAATTTTATGCTTATAAATATTTTAAAGGAATCGGGGTATTTTTCTGAAGCTAACGAAATATGTTTCGTCTCGATCGGACAAACGATTCATTTGTTATCGAATTAATAAAAATAATTCGATTTAAAAATCATTTTTAAACCCTAAAAATCATTTAAATCAATTAAATAAATTATTAACAATTTATAATAATTTTTTAATCGATTTAATTAATTTAAATTAATTTTTAGAATTTTAGAAATTATTTAAAAGTAATTCATTCATTAATTAAATAAATTAATCAATTATTCTAAAATAATTAATTAATTTAAATAACTAATAAAATGAATATTCTGTATTTTAGAAAATAATTTAAAATAATTAAACATTTAAATAAATCAACGTTCATCCTTTTTTTTAAATCAAGAATTTAAATTAATAAGTAATAAATAAATTATTAAAACCAATAATGATTTTACATTTATTTTTAAAACAAAATTTTGAAAATTTTTAGAAAAAAGATCAGGTTTTGGGATGATTGAAATCGGGTCAGAAACGGGTCAACAGCGGGTCAAACGGGTCAGAACCGGGTTAGAAGTCGGGTCGGGTCGGGAGGAAATCGCCGGAGAAAACCCAGAATCCGGCGAGCTTCCAGATTTCAACCCTGGTTTCTAGCCAAATCGAGTTCGTTCAATTCATTTTTAATCTAAATTCGCTCAACAGCTGCCCAACAACACAGATGTAATCTTAATAACGTCATTTCATCACTAAATCATCGATTCCGGCTAAAACAAACAACACTGGCAACTCGATGGACCGACAAACACAAAAATTAACCCAGAACTCAGCAAAATATAGCATAAACGATTTCTTACAAACATATAAAGCTAATGGAACCAGGAAAACAATCAAACTATCATATATCAAGCCGGAAAAATGATGAACGCCGGTGGTAAAACGCCCGAGTCGAACTACCCAAACCGACAATCAAATAACATAATTCTCTACATGAATCGACTCTATACCACTACAGGAAGCTAGTTATAACATCAATTCAACTAAAAAATCAACACACAAGCAAAACCCAGATTGACGATTTAACGAGTTGAAAAACAAAATTGAAAAGCTCGATTCGATTACTTTTTAGAAAAACAGATGATATAAACAGATGGTAGGTGTTTCAGGCTTCGATTTGATTACTCGAGCGCCAAAAACAGTGATCACTAACGCCTTCAATCGATCAAAATCACCTGAAGAACAAACCCTAACCCCTTTTTGATTTTCTGGAAATTTTTGATAATATCTGATTTTCTATATATTTTTAATAATAAAAATTCAATTTATATTTACACTTAAAATACCCCATAATTACAATTAAGGCAAAATTATATCTTTAAATGAAAATAATCAGTCCCAAATTATAAATTATGGGGATTAAAATTTTAAAATAATTTTTTTATATAAATATAATATATATGCCAAACTTTACCAAAAATTACGAATAATTCAAAAATACAAAAATATAAAATATTTAATAAACCGAAAATTTTATAATAATTAAAATGTGATTTTTAAAGGCCTCGGGGCACCTGTAGGGACCCGGTCCGATAATTTTTGAAAAACGAGAATATTTCCTAAATTATCAGAAAATCCCAGATTGTAATATAAAAAGCTCAAACTGATAGAAAAGGACTCAGAAACACAAAACGGTAAAAACGGGTTGTCGAAATTGATTCTAATTAACTTAAAATCAAACCAGACACATTTAACGCAAAATAAAATGATGTAAAATATTCAGAAAAATATCCTGGACCGTACAGGATATTAACAGCCACATAACACGTAACAGATAAGACCATAGAGGCACAGTTAAATTTTAAAACACGTAATATTTCATTTAATATAACACAAAAATAGTCGAAAAATTCTCGGATATTACATCCTTCCCCCCTAAAAGGATTCTGTCCTCAGAATCACGCTAAGAAAACAGGTGAGGATGCTCTTCTGGCATCTCACTTTCAACTCCCAGGTTGACTTTTCAACCTTAGGATTCCTCAATACAACTTTTATAAAAGATACTAATTTATTGCCTTAACATTTTTACTTACCGGTCTAATATTCTATCGATTGCTTAACACATGGCGTCTCTGGCTAAAATTCTATTGCCTTATCTTCTATCATACTAACTTCTTAAACATAAAACATAAAACACACTATAACTACGTTGCATGTGTAGCCATAAAACAGCTCACATGCAACCTTCTCTTATGCACTTCAAGATCTAAAAAGGGACCAATATAATGCTAACTGAGCTTTCCTTTCTTGCTAAGTTCAATATACTATGTTCATGAATATTCTTTCAACATCAAGGGTCCTTCGTTTTCATCTTCTATGTCATATCTCGTAAGTCCAGCCACATATTCATTACCTTTCTGCTATAGTAACACTTCTGCTGGTCAAAATCTCATATTTTCTCTTGTAATCTCCATATGAAGCTGGCCATGTTGGTGGGAACAAAACAACAACACATTGTGTCCTTGTTAGCACTTGAAATTTTGGAACCAAATGATCCATCTGTCGGAAACCAAGTCAAGCCAAGTGAAGATCTTTTTTGGTTTAGAAAACCAGAAATATTGTTGCTCTTAATACAGTTCATATTATTTCAGGTGATCATCATATATATCCACTTTATAATAAAATAATAATAGAAATTTGCTTACAATAATTCTACTTTTGGCTTCTAATTTCAGAATGCGTTTGAGATGGCAACCTTTATTTGGTCCCTGGTAAGAAGAAACCTTCAGAGGATCAATCATTTTTTCTTTTTGTAAACTAAAATTTGCCATCTACGGTTACATAAGTTTATAGTCACATGTATGAATAAAATCATTACAGAAAGAGTGTCAACACAGAGAGTACATGTTAATCACATTATAATTTCACAAGATTGTTTCTTAATGTCTAAATTAGTATTAAGCCCTTTCCTCTGAATGTTCAGTGGGGACTAAAACAGCGATCGTGTTTCATGAATAACCATACAATGATTATCATAAGGCTGGATTGTGGGTATATCTCTATCTCATACTCTATATTCTCCTCCTTTCCAAGGCAAGGTAAAAGTACCTCCAATAGATGTTTTTAAGAGAAAAACATTAGTACATAATTAAACACTGGTATCGATATATGCTAGCTAAAAGCCTAAAACTACAAAAATCATTTGGTCCCAGTACTGAACCACATAAACTTCATCACTTAAGGAACATTCACTTGATGATTCAAACTGTAAGCGAAAGATGATCTATTTGGTTGGCTAACACCTTCCTAAAAAATATATAAACGCTTTTCAATCTAAACAAACTAAAATATTAAAATAAATAAGCTTAGAGTATGAGAGACTCACCCCATAGCTGGTGTAAAAGAGTGAAAGAAAGGTCTAAGCATGACGCTTTAAACTCCATAGCAACAAGGTTTACATGTTCACTCGGATCATCAATAGAAGACAGCAACGAAATCGTTACAGTGGTATCTCCTACTAGAGTACTATATCACCTTGTTCTTGATGCTTCAGTAAACTAACTATACATATCATCAATTGATCAACCAAGTGGTGGCCTTAACCAATTCGAACATGAGCCTTCTTCCGGGCATCTAAATATGCAACACATGGCATGAATAATGGGAATGTGAAAGAAGGAGAGGAGGGAAAAACTGAAACATTGTTTGGATAATAAAGAAGGACATGAAGGTTCCCTAAAGGACATCCATTTTCTTGAGAAAAAGTTGAAACTTAATATAATTTAGGGTACAAAATGAGTCAATACGCTCGTAAAAAGTTCGGTGTTCGATTCGAAAAAATTTCAGTTCAAGTTGGGTTGGATTTATAAACGTGTCAAACATGAACACAATTTTAAGCTTCGGTTTATATAAATGAGCTGAAGTTGACCAGGCATGTCAAGCATACTAGAAGATGCAATAGTTTCTACTTTAATCTTAGTACATGCATGTGTAAGATGTCCAGCAGAATTACAATTATTACACAATTTTCTAGATGCAGATGGGGAGGATGCAAAATCATTCTTTTTATTAACACCTGCTTTCCCATTCCTGTTTTTCTTTGCTTTAACATTAACACTTTGTTCAGATTTAGGATTTTCAGTTTTATCTGATTTCTTAAGTGATTCAGCTCCTTGATTTTCCACCTTGCTACCTTGTTCAGTTTTAGAGTTATCATTTTTAACTGAAGCCTTAGGTGTTTTAGGGGAATCTTCTTCTACCTTCTTCTTTAAGTCCTTAACAAGCAACTCTTCCTTGATTAACAAACTTTTTTCATCTAGGGGCTCTGAAACTGGTTTGACAAAAATTGGGGACTCGACATCCTTGATGACATGTGGTATTGTTTCTTTGACAAATACAGGGGTCTCAGAAAAACCAACATGTCTCTTGCCAGCTTTCTTAGAGTAATAAAAACATATAGCCACTTTAGTGCTAAGTTCTTGACTATCTATGATCTTCTTGGCAGCCCTAGCTAATGTTTGAAAAGCTTTTAGCTTTAATTCTAACTCAGCAATCTGATTCACAAGAATTGTTTCTATTTCAGCATTGCACTTGACCTTGTTTTCTAAGTACTCATTTTTCTGTTTAAGATCTTCTACAGAAACTACAAGCAAGCTTAGTTCTTCATTTTTAGATTCTAGTTTA
>PHNY01131728.1:4371-14615 GCA_003724115.2 Anethum foeniculum
TACACAGAGAGATAGATAGAGAGGGGTCATGAATTATTTAAATATCTAGCACTAGCTGGGACTGTTTCATCATCTGAATTTTGCATAATGTATGCAAAATAATGTATGCGTATGTTTTGTATGTATAAATGTACATAGTCTACGAGGTCTCACCTAAATATGTTTATGTTCTGTGTATATAATTAGTGGAGACACTTCCATTGTTATATTGATTTCGTAAGCATACACTTGTCTAACGTGTACCTCTATTAATATGTAATTAGTGTTTATAATCGAATTAGGTGATTAGCCTCCTCTGGTGATTAGCCTTATACAGAACGAAAACAACCTAACAGGAACGTCATGCTTATAAGTGGTAGAATTAGAAGAAAATAATTAAAAAACACTTAAAAGATAAATTATAGTTAAAAAATAATGACTTAGTCAAACTTAAAATGCTACCTAGATCTAGTGTAAAATTTGTTTGCTTTTAGGAACATAACAATATTTTTAATCTTCTTGTAGTGATAGATGGTGACCAAAATTCTTGGATAAGCCTTCCAAAATACAGTACATAGTACATTAAGGGGATAAAGGACTTTTTAAAAATGCATTTCCTAAATTTTGCGTAGGTGATAAAATGATGTGCCCTTGCAAGAATTGTAAAAATAACAAGTGGCATCATCGAGATCTTATTTATGACCATCTTATTTGCAATGACCTTTGTCCATCAAAATTTTATGGCCATCTTGAAGAGGGAAAAAACATTTCCACTTAAGTTTTATCATTATATGCTGCCAAAAAATTTATGCAGCCAACAAATTTTATGGCCATCTTGAAGAGGGAAAGCAACCTTTATATCTGGGCTGCAAAAAAGATTTATGCTTAAGTTTTATCATTAGGCTTTATTCTTTAAAGTGTGTTCATGGGATTTCGGAGTCGTGGTTTGGGGATATATTATAGTTGATAAAAGATGTTTTTCCTGAGGCACGCAATCCTTTATCTTTCAATGCGGAAAAGAATGTAATTAAAGATTTATGGCTCGATTATCAAAGGATACACGCCTGTCCCAATAATTGTATGTTGTTTTGGGCCAAAAATGAAAATGAACAAGATTACAAAACTTGCGGTGCTTCAAGGTGGGTTGTAGTGGAGAAAAAAGGTGGTGGAAAGAATAATCCGAAGAAGTTGATTCACAAGGTCCTGGTAAATGTGATGCGCTATTTTCCACTAAAACAAAGGATGCAACACATGTTTATATGAAAACAGTTCTCAGAACTGATGTTATGGCATGCAAAAGGTCGAAAAAAGGACGGTAAACTTCGACATCCCGCAAATGCTGTGGCATGGAAAGCACTAGACGCTAGATATCTGCAATTTTCATCCGAATATAGAAACATCAGATTAGGCCTAGCCGTTGATGGTTTCAATCTCTAACATATAATGAACACAGGTCATAGCACTTAGCCAATCATTTTAGTGAACTACAACCTTCCCCCGTGGCTGTGTATGAAACAAAAGAATCTAATTCTCTCGACTCTTATATCTGGTCCAGAGTCCCCAAAGAATAACATAGATGTCTTCATGCAACCTTTAATTACTGAACTGAATGAGTTATGGGATGTAGGCGTCTAGACCTATGATGCTTTTACTGACCACACTTTCACCTTGCGCGCAAGTTTGCTGTGGACAATCAATGATTTTTCGGGACTAGCAATGTTATCTGGATGGAGCACGAAAGGCAGACTAGCTTATCCCATTTGCAATTATGAGACATCCTCAATGTACCTAAAGCATAGTAGAAAAATGTGTTACATGGACCATAGGAGATATCTTGATCACGAACACCCATGGAGGCTTGATAAAAGAAAGTTCAATGGTCAAATTGAAATGAGAGGTTGTCCAGAAATTCTAACTGGAATAGACATTGAAGAATTGTTGGCATGATTTGTAAATCATTTTGGGGGGTAGAAACTAGAGAAGGAAAGAAAGCGCTAAAAAAATAAAATGAAGACTGATTCACCTTTCCACAAGAAATCAATATTCTTCAATCTGCCTTATTGGAAACACAATGTTTCTCGACATAACCTTGATGTTATGCACATCGAGAAGAACGTTTGTAACAAAATACTTGGCACATTGCTCAATATTGCTAGAAAGACGAAGGACCATATTGAAGCTCCTCTAGATTTACAAGAACTTGGCATCAAGAAGGTCCTCCATCCTGTTCTATCGAGTGACGGGAAACACCTTGAAATAAAGGCTGAAATATTCGATATGACAAATGAAGAGAAAGATCTATTCTGCTCTGTCCTAAAGAATGCTAAATTTCCATATGGAAGTGCGTCTAATATCAATCGGTTTGTGCACATGAAGGAGAGAAAGGTATCCGGGTACAAGAGTCATGATGCTCACTTTGTCTTACACTATTTATTACAATTTGCAGTAAAAATATCATTGAAATCAGAGGTTGCAGTCCCTTTTAACAGATTAGGGGCCTTCTTAAGAGGCATTTGGAGCAAAGTCATCGACTTAAGTGATCTTAAGGGGCTGCAACAAGAAATTGTTGAAATTATTTGTCAATTTCAGACTATATTTGTATAGGCATTTTTTTGATGTGATGGTCCACATCAAATTGAATAAACTGGAATAATTGATGAATGTATTAAATATAATTAAAAAATATGTTTGGTTTCAAAAAAAAATAATGTGTTTGATTGTGATGGAACTGGAGTCGGGAAACCAATTTGCACAAGAAACTACAGCCACAACCCACAGAGACACTTATTTGTTTATATGTTTCTGTTGCTTTGCTTTTACTTATATGCATAACATATTGCAATTTGCACTGGCAGTGTTTGTTACTAGGTGTGAGATAATAAAATATAAATAAAGCTCATATTTAACTGCATCTTTCTTGTTACCTTTATTTCTACGATTCTAACTTGACTAGATAGACAATGTAGTTGCAGATTCTCGAATGAAGATAATATATGAATACCTGGTTCCAGATAAAATAAAGGAAGTCATATGATATATTACAGATAGGATAAGTTATGAAGAAAATACCTGGTTCCAGATAAACTATATATGTCAGTGGACTTGCATTCTGAATGAACAATTGTACTAATTGAGGAACTTCATTACAGTTTTTAAAATTGAGGCACTTCATTATATATGTCAATGGACTTGTATTTCTCTTTTGCAAATACTTGGTGATATGTATACTGTAGATTTATTTTTTCGTAATTATTGTCTTCATATCTTTGCAGCTAAAAAGCAAGTCAAGCGGAAGTTTGTAACCACTTATCAACTACAACATCAATAGTTGAACAAAAAGGCAAACCAAGTTGATAAGGTTGGAAACAGAAACACTTAGAGGTGTCACCTGGAAGGTACTCGGAAGTCACCAACGGCTTACTAGAATGCGATAAATCACTAACGACAATGTTTCTGAAATGCCTCCAAGCGCTAGGAGGAAGTTGGATTTACAAGATCCTCCCCATGAAGATGAACACATGGGAGAAAATGAACTGGAGGTTAGCTGGAAAGCAATTAGATGATTTAAAATTAATTTAGTAATTAGATTATCTATATTAACATGACTTTATGTGGAATTGAGGAGCTTGTAACAGATTATGAAAGACAGAGAGCTGTTAGAGTAAAGAGGAACAACAAAATATTTTTTTGCCCTCAATCTGCCTACACTCTATGCTGAAGTGAGAAATTCATTCTCGAAAGATAAATCCAAACATAAGGAGGAGGTACAAGAGGGCAACGATGAGGAATATGATCTAGTTGTAGATATTGATCGTGGTAGTAAGGATGGTGGATCAGGAACTCAAGCGAAGGTGCATCATAATTACTTATATATATATATATAGTTTATTTAATAAATTTAATATCTCATATTATTTGTTATGGTACTATATGTACATTTCTCCCTAATATAATATATATTTCAGAGGGACAAAGCTGAGAAGACCAAGGTCCTTATTGGACGTGGACCAACAAGACGCTCACGAGCCAATACTGTTACATCAAAGAAGCAAGCAAATGAGGATGCAACTCACAAGGAACAACAATCATTATTGCATGTGGGACCCACTGAACCTCTTATTCAGCTACCAACGCCAATTGAAGTAAACGGTTCAATGAAGGCTTTTTGGGCTATGTGAATGCGCCAAAAGGAACAAGCTGTCGCAAAGGCTTCTGCAACTAAAAATACAACTACACAGGCTGCTGCCGAAAATGTAGTTTAGGAAAATGTTTATCCTGATATTAAAGAAGAGGAGGATGCCGGTATCTTCTATCCTTCATTGATTTTATTAGGATTTGTTGAGTTTTGTTATTATGAGATTTTCTTGGATGTGTTTGACTTTTGGAATATGTTTTTATGTGTTCGCGATAGTTTTGTTTTATTTGTGTAATCTATGTGATAATTGGTGAAATGGAATTTCGTAATCTGGTTTGAATTTAGGAAATTATATTTTTGATGTAATTAGGGGTTTAGATTGCATATAAATTGGATTAAATGAGTTTTGTTTTTACAAGATATTTATGGATATGTTTGGTTTGGAATACTAATTTAATAGCGATGTCTCCTTGAGTACTACTAATCCAATAGAAATTAAGGGTACTTGATATAAACTGTAATTTTTTACCAAAATGTAGGGGAAAATGTAGTGTAATCCTAAATTAATGTATTTATGAGCATAAAAGAGTGAAATAATTATCAGATTCTGTAATACTCGATTTAATTTGTGAAATTTTATGAATTTTTCCAACTTAGGGTTTGATTTTTCTACAATTTTTTTTGTGAAATTTTTTTTAGATAAATATAATTTTGAACAAGTAATATTTACACATAAATATATGTAGTTGAAGTTTCTAAAAGGCTGAGAGGACAGACGAGGATGGATACAGTCCACACCAGAAATATGGACCATAGAGTTGTCCTTCAGATGAATAAATTATTCCAACCTGTTTCGAACAATGAAAAAATAAGTTCTGAACTTAGTAACTTCTTAGGGACACTAGCGAAGAGAAGTGTGTTTTACTTATGTTTCTTGACGTGATGTTCCAAAAACTTTGAAGAAGATAATGTAGAATTATGTCAGGGTATCGCATACATTGTTCAATTATTCTGATTTATTTTTCTACAACTTTATCTTTCTTTTTCTTTACTAGCTAGTATGTTGTTTCTTTTTTTGAATGTTTTTCAGCAAAGGTACATTATACCTGATGAATGTGAATCATGGGTGTTAAAAACCATCCAGTCATCTTGGAAGACACGTAAGAGCCGAATTAAGAAGAAACATTATAAAGCATTTCAAACAGATGAAGAACGGCTCTAATTCTACACTTTACACTTTAGCTGCTCTAATTCTTTTACCACTTGGTTTGCGTCTGGTAGACAGCAAAACTGCATAGTTTTTCTGGTAGAAAGGTAACAAGTGTTCAAAGAGGGGAAGGATTAATGCATTTGTTATTATCTGCAACAAAATAAAATGTTATTATCTACAGCTCTTGTCCTTGTTTGGAACAATGCAGTGTTAATGCATTTGGAAAAATCGTAATTCATGCTTTTATAAATTCACCCGTTTCTTTGTAATTAGTTTATTAATAGTTCTCTTGTGCTTTCATGCTTATTTGAAACTGAAATTATTTGCAGCTGAGCTGAAAGTTGTTGGAAATTCTTTTGAGCGCCTTGACATATATGATATTTGATAGAGCCTGAAGGTCGTTTATTTTCCTGTCAATCTTGTTCATTTGATTTTGTTGGGAAACTTCACCAAATTTGTATGTATTTTTTGCATATTAGTTAATCCCTGCTAACATTTAATCTTTAGTTTGCATACTACAAGAAAAATTGAATGACACGACGCGTTTCCACCGTTGTCTGATACCCAAAATTTTCGTTGAGTATAGCGATGCCATCTGATACGTGCAACAGACAACACTTCGATTTTGTTGTCTGAGGCTTTGTAGACAACGTAAATTGTAGAAAAAACATTGTAAAACACCCAGAAACAACAACGGCTTGTTTGAAAACCATTATCAGAGTTAGTATAACTCAAGTGTTTCCTGAACTCAGGAAACACTTGCCTTATAGTGTCACAATTAAAATGACTTTAAGATGAAACATACAACACCTTGCATTAGTGGATCGTTAGTGTGCATGTTAACTGATGACATTTTCTAATCTTAAGAACTGTTGTGATAATTCTTTATAGACAATTGTTTAGTACTTGAAAGAATCATATTAACTATTACACACAACAGTTTTCTTCTCCGATTAAGTACCTTTGAGCTATGTTTTGAATTTCGTATAGACAATGGTTTTTTACTGTTGCATGAGTTTTATTTTAACAAAGGTTCGTTGATAGAAATCATTGATTTAGTTTTAAAGATATAATGTTATTCTTGAAATTCAAGTATTAAAAGTGTTGTGTGATACAAAATAAAATAAGCATTTCAACGAATGACTTCATTGGCTAAAAGCTCCGTAGACAATAGTTTTGCATATCCTAACAAACGAGGCTACATTATAAAAACAACATGCCAAAAAAAATAAAAAGAACTAGAATTCTTTCTCGAAAGTCTAATGATGGCCGACTAGTTGATGGTGACAAACTGACTATGTGATATGAGGATTATTTAGTCCTACTGAAACATGGTGATAAACCCTCCGACTATGGGATAAGAGGGTTATTTAGTCCTATTGAAGCACAGGAAGGTCCCTAGCTGGATGTAAAATCATTCCGTTTGTGAATTTCATCCTTTAACTTTCTCAACCAGCCCAAAAAATAATATATGAGAGTGGGTTTATTTTTATCAAATATCTTCAAGAATAAAGTAAATGTACATGAACGATTCTCTAACCAGTTTAATATGATGAATGGCACTATGAGCATTCTCTTATCCAAATTAATTTTTTATTTCATTACCTTTCTCATCTAAAATGAGAATTATTGATAGTGCACAGCAAAATCACACACATACAAAACAACAGTAAAAACCGTAAATAAGCCTCAACTGCCTAATTTTCAACACCAAAACAGCATGTAAATAAACTCCAAATGCCTTATGCTTTCAAGAGCACAAGCCTGTAAAGTAACATCCGAGTCCCGCACTCTCTCTACATACAAATCAGATTGCTCCTTTAATTTCAAATAGGCTAGAACTAAAATTACACAATAAACACATACAAATGGACATAAAGCTTAACCCTGATTCTCTTGGTCAGTACTAATTTCTTACCAAGTCTATCTGTAAAGATAAATAGAGAGGAGGCAAAGAAAGCAACTCAAAAAGGTCAAAGTTTGCAAAAGAAATGCAGCTAAAAAGTAGACATAGAAAATGGATTTGATTTTCTTTAAATATAAATGAATTTAACCTTGTTCACTATAATGTAATATGTATATGAAAGTTTCTCCTCTACTTCATTGATAAAGAATAACATATTATTATAAAATTATTGCTATACTAATTTAAATCCTTCAATAGTTAACATAAAAGAACAGTTTTATACAATTTATACTTGTATACATCCCAATTTAGAGTAACTACGTCCAACATTTTTGTCTATATATCCCTATTTCTGGAAGTTTTAGATCATAACAAAACAGAACATCTCGCTTGTATCTGTATCCATCAATATTCAAATAGGACACGACTCCAACTGGTATAGCTTTGTTGCAATAACATGCTAAACCTGAAGCTTACATGAATCTAAATATATTTAGTTACAACATTCTAGTTATATATTCTCTATTATGACAGGTTAAGCGTCAACGCGAACTTACTCGTTGGCAATAGGTGTTACTATCCCTCCCTCCTCTTCACATTCCTTCACAAGATTATCTCTGCATGATATACCATGTGGCTATCATAATAATGACATAACTAAGAAAAAAAGAAAATGTCAAAATACAAATGCCAGAATAATTGAGCACCAAAATCACCTCAGTCAACAGAAAAATTATTAACAATGAAATGACAATAAAAAAGAAACCTTAGACCCAGAACTTATATTAATTTTAGCAAGGACTTAAGGGGAGCAGGCATTATTAGCAATGAAATGACAATAAAAAAGAAACTTTAGACCCAGAACTTATATTAATTTTAGCAAGGACATGAGGGGAGCATGCATACACTTCGTAGCGAATAGCCTGATCATGATCCTCTGCCTGCAATAACTGAAGTTGAGCATTCACAAATAAGATAGAAAGTAATATATTCACTCTACAAGCATCTCTCTAAACTATGGCTAACAAGTTGGAGCTTGTATTGCATTCCATGCCAACTTACTGGTTTAAGAAAACACATTATAAATAAAACTTCTGGTCAATGTACTGTAAGGAACTACCAGTAACTAATATCTAATTTTACCTTGTTATATTTGATATTAAAAATACAACTCGGGAAATTAAAACTCTAGCGCCTTCAAAAATCGTTAACAACTTCATTCTGCCTATCAGAGACCAGGAAAGGGAGAGCTTACAAAAGCCTTAAGCCATACAATGGAGGCAGAATAGATACAAGTTAAAATTAAAATAGCAGGAAAAGAGCATGTATGTGATGATAATTTTGCATAGAAGGAAAAATATAAGAACCATATACAACATAACCCACTAACATGATCTTTTGGATATCCAACAAGCAAGTTTCATACCAGGAAACACCACATAAAAAGTTCGTCCACACTCATCCAACCTAGTCATTATAAAGTAACAAGATTAATATATATCAACTAATATGAAATCCATATTACAAATTCATCCTCAAACTATTTAATAACAACGTACCAATATCTGAGCTTTTTTAAGTAAACTAATGAAGGAAAATTGAAACTCCCAAATACTTTATTTTAACACTCAAAGAGATATGTTTAATTTTAAAACTACAAACCAGAGTACCCATTCTATATCGTCCATCCACCACAGTTGAAATTGCAGATACAATATATATAACAAAATTAAACAATTTAAACAATGTTCAAGATAAAATATATGTTAAAAAACAAATAATTTCATTTATATTGAAGGAAGTAAAGTTAAAAATCAAACGAAATCTGTAAACAAAGTTGAAATTCACTTACTAACTCAACTTTATTGTAGAAAATGGGCTGATTTGGCCGTGGCTTCATTTAATTTGTTTACTAATTTGACACCAAACCAACACTTTGAAGCTCGATTGGGGTTATTTACGAGAAATCAAACCTAAATCAATCCTAAACGTTTGTTCTCAATGAGGTTTAAATTTGTGAGTGTGAGAAGTGTGAGAGACAGAGATGTGAATGTGAGATGCTGAGAGAGATGGGTGTGTGATGTGAGATGAGAGAGATATGAAAGGGATGAGATATAGAACCGAGAAAGAGATCTGATGAAGGGGAAAACTAAGGCGGAAACAAAATTTTGTTAATTTTGTTCAGGGGGAACAAAATTTCGTTTGGGGGGAAGTAATGGGAGGAATATTTTTGGATACATAATTATCATTTTGATATTTAATTTTTTTTTCACAATTATTTGATATTTAATATTTTGAGTTAAAAAGAGAAATAAAATATAATCATTATAATATTTTTTATTGGATGATTTGTGTTGCATGTATTTTCAGTTTTGAAATTATTTTTATTAAAAGACGAAAATCATTTCTTTATGATTTTAGTTGTTTTTATTAGATTAAAATAGATAGTTCATAACATGTTTATAATTAGATTATCGAAAAAGTTTTTTTTGAATTTATATTCTATTAGACTTGCTATTGGAAGAAGTTAGCTAAATACACGTTAAATATTATATTATCG
This sequence comes from Anethum foeniculum, assembly GCA_003724115.2. Classification (NCBI taxonomy): domain Eukaryota; kingdom Viridiplantae; phylum Streptophyta; class Magnoliopsida; order Apiales; family Apiaceae; genus Anethum; species Anethum foeniculum. The sequence goes on from PHNY01131728.1 coordinate 14,162, forward strand.
AAAAAATTATTTAAAAAAATTATCTTGTTAGTCAGGAACGAATCTCGTGTTAAAGAGTAGTCCTTTTACCAGATTTTTTAATTCTTATCATGCAAGTGTAATTTTTAAATTTTTGATAATTTTTTTAATTTGTCTATACTACATATATCTTAACATCCATACCGTTGGATCATCGAAAAAATCATTTAAACAAATAATCATGTTAGTCATGAACAAATCTTGTCTTAGAAACTAGTACTTTTACCATATTTTTCAATTCATGTCATGAAAGTGTAATTTGAAATTTTTTGATAATTTTTTCATATGACTAGAATCCATATATCTTAACCTCCGTACGTTTGGATCGTTGAAAAATCATTTAAAATAATTTTGTTAGTCGGGAACGAATCTCGTGTTAGGAAGTAGTACTTTTACTGGATTTTACAATTCGTGTCATGAAAGTGTAATTTGAAAT
>PHNY01131751.1:0-25692 GCA_003724115.2 Anethum foeniculum
TATATATATATATAATCATTGTGCTTCTATGATCCCTATCCTTGTGTTTTAAATTTTGGCATGCCATATGATTTACTTTCTCAGGAGCAACACAAATCATGACCATGACCAACCTGCTCATCTTCGCTTGACCGACCCCAATATTCCCTCACTCGTTAACTTGCCAAAGTACGGCGGACCAGAATCAAGATACTGTCCTGCACGTGTGTATGAGTAAGATACTTGGCCAATAATTTTTTTTCACATAATTTCTCAATGTTTACATGAGTTATATTCTTTGTGATATTGTCTAAAGGTATGTTCCAGATGAAAAGGGTCAATTAAAGCTGCATATTAATGCTCAAAATTGCCTGCATTGCAAGGTAAGTACATACATCGACATAAGCTGCTGTAAAAACTTAAATTAAGATGGATTCTAATTTATGTGAAACAGAAGAAGCTTATGTTCCATTTGGTTGGATTGAATAAAATCGCGTGAAAAATGGAATGAAACTTTTACTTTTTTTTTTGCTAAGCGAAACTTCAACTATAAACAAATAAACTTTTACTTGTAGGTAAGCTTTTAAACATTTTATTCCTTCAATCCATTTATACCAACAAAAACTTGAGCTCAGTCCCATCATTTCTGGAGTAAATGCTCATTCCCACTTTCTACTCATTTTCTTACTCGCCATGGAAAATTTGCAGTAGTTTATTTCCTTCACTTTCCCCACTTAAATCTTTCTCTTCCACCTTATATTCTTCATAAGTTTTCTCTCTGTTCCTACCTCATCCATTCCATATTCTTCCAACAATGTTAGTTCCTGGACATCATTGTACACACTAGTTTTGCGCTTGACAATCAAGTATATGATATCTGTTTAACTACCAAGTACCTACTAGAACTGCATATTGTTTCACAATTTTCTACTTAGTACTGACTGTTGTTGAGCGTAAGTACTAGGCACTCTGTAGCAACTTAGTATTTAAGTGCTTGTTTTAGATAATAGTCATTAGCTGACAAGATTAGCCTGATGTGACATTTTGTATACCCTGTCCTAATTCACATAGAATTAGATCCCTGGGCATCGAGCAAAGGAAATATCTAAATATTGGAAGGTTATGTGACTGGTTGGATCTGCTTAGTGACTTCTATAGTACTACAGTCTACAGGAATTATCTACATGTTATATTGCATTTGGTATCCTTTTTGTTGCTGTCCAGTTATGTTTAGTATATGCTCTCATCTCCACTTTTTTGTTAGGCCTGCGATATTAAAGACCCAAAGCAGAACATCAAGTGGACGGTCCCTGAAGGTGGTGGTGGACCTGGCTATTCAATGATGTAGACAAGCCTGTTGGCCGCTGACTGTAGTTGTTATAAAAAATGTATGCATTGGGTAGTTCTACACAGCTTTGTAACACCTGCATTGGCTAGTTTCATTATAACAGAGTTGCGTAACGCAAGCCCGACTTTTAAAATCAATGGAAGCAGCTGCAGTCGCGAGGGTAGCTTGTCTACCATTCCTGAAGAAAACTGGAGCTACATCTGTTTTCCTTCTATTCAATGTGTTTCCATGCAATACCCAAGACAGCTCTTTTAGGATAGAAAAGTTTACCATGCAGTAACACTTTAATGTATACATTAGCAACAATAATATAAAAATAATTGATGCAATACCTTTCAATCCCTTAGTCCTGTAATGATGTAAGACCTGCATTGCCCTTTCTTGCTTGTTTTAACCAAGAACTTCATTCATCAATCAGATTTAGAGTGAAACAGATAATGCAAGTCTCAATATTGTATGAATTCTGCTATGAAGGAAAGCATGTTCTATGCTTTGCGGTTTACATCCAACGTCCATGATGCCACAACCACACAAATTGCTCCTAAGATATTAGGGGTCGTTTGGTTCGTGGGTTTCTGGAATCAGGTATGAGTTTCAGTCATTCCAACCCCATACCTGATGTTTGGTTGAGAAAAAAAAAAACATTTGATACTTATTCCTCAAACCCCCAAGGTATAGGTTTTTCATACCATAGTGGGGAGGTGGGTATGAGGAAGGGGTATTGTGAATCAAATTTATTTCTTTTATTTTTATTTCTATTTAAATAATTAAATGTAATGTTTCATTTAAAAATAAATTATAGAACCAAGAAGATATTAAAATAATAATAAAATTAGTATTTAAAATAATTAATATTAAAAACTCTAAAATATTTTAAATCATACATATTTATTCCAGCACTGAACCAAACACATAATATCATAAATGATACTTCAACCCTATACCAACTTAACCCGATTCCTGATTCCAACCCCGTACCGATTTTTGAACCAAACGACCCCCTAGTCTTTTGAGGATATGGAGTATTAGATTCCAAACATTTAAGGAGCTTGCAAGTGAAACGACAATGATAAAATTACACACTAATCCCAGCACCACATGCTTGCAATTTTGATGTCATATTTGGTGGAAGATAATGCAATGTAGCGTTCCTAGAATTGATTTGCCCACAATCAACCACCACTAATCTGATCAAATAGTTTTGTATCCAAAAATTCAATTCCAGCCATGCTTTTATCCTCCGAGTTTATAAACATATCTGATCTTGGGGTTGCATATTTGTCTGTACTTTTGTTGTTAGAGGAGAGGTTATATTTTAGTTTTTAAGGCTAAAAGAAAAGTGGGAGATAAAAAAGAAGTAACAAAGAAAAAGGAATGAATCATATAAATGATGTAGATTTTAGAACATCTGATGAAAGGAGCCTGAGATAAATCTCAGTGTTCCTATTCTCATTAGTCTCAAGATATAGAATCAGATCCATAATGCAGAGTCTAATATTAGCTTACACTTTATTAATATCATCAGTGCTGCAGCTGCGGAAGTGATAAAAACCAATTACTTTTACGAGTCATATGCATTGTTTTAGTCCTCTCGTATTTTTTTGCTACTAGCTTCTAAACCTCTGGCTACACTGTGATTTGAGTTCAGCATTTGCAGTCTCTATTTGCCTCGTTGAAATATATGTTCACTAATTCTGTACTTATTCTCTCATTTGGATCTAAAACATATCATTGAAAACGACATTATAAACAAAGGCAACATCAAAACTCAGGATCTTAAAGGAAATAATGAGATTAGATCATGTCTACCCATGTAAGAATGTGTAAACTCTCTGATTTGGGACCAAAGTAAATTTTTCTAAGCATATAGGAATAACACCACAGACCAAGTATCATATTTAGGCTCACCAGGATTTGCTCATCAAGGATTTACCAGTGACCAATTCCACTGATCAGAAAACATTTTATACAGCTAACAGGTTGTGGATGTGGTTATGACACCTTCAGATAACAAAGTTTTTTGTCTCAGACTTATAAGGGCATGACCGTATTGTCCGCCACATCTTCATTCTCTTCTAAAAACTCAAAAGAGCTGCCATAAATCTTCTCCGCTTCCTTCCTTACAGTGACTGATAGACTTGTTTCTCCCTTTGATTCTAAACCACTTATCAAAATCTTAAAAGTTGACCTATCTGGCTCGCATCCTTTTGATTTCATCAAATAGAAGCAATCCATAGTAAGTCCAATAATGCCAAAAGACAGCAAACTTTCCAAAACTGCATTAAATCCTACAATATCAGGCTCTAAACTAACTTCATTCTCCAATTTCCTGAATACTAGTTCTAGCTCATCGAACATTTCATTACTTCCCAAAACTGATAGTAGTTCGGAATACAACAAGACTTTAGGCTTATACCAGTGCTCCTTCTGTATATCTTCAAATGCCTGTGGTACACAACAATGATAGTGATAATAGACTCTAGCATATCAGACATGGTCTCAGACTACACATGCTTAGGATGGACAAGAAAACATGACAAATAGCATGGCATGGTGCATGAGACGGTCACTATGTACGTTTTCTGATTGTTGTAGCTAGGAACTCCGCTGAAATGTAAGGTAAAACAGATACAAAAAGACTTCTTTCACAAGTAGTCGCCTACAGTTTCAAAGCTGTCAAAAGGAATTAACCCATATAAGACACTAAAAATATTCCTTCACAAGTAGTCGCCTACACTTTTTCTCTGGTTGATTTTATCTTTGATATTTTATAACAGATATTCTTGTACGAGTGGTATTCACACACTATTAAATATAAAATGACAAGTGCAAGTGAACATAAAAGTGACCTTGTACCAAAACAAAACCTTGAGAGCATGATTTGCTCAACCTAATATACTAAGCTACTAACTAAGAAAGCAAGATGCTTAACTTTAATAAGATAACAACAAATGACACAAAGATGACAACGAAGATCAGCCACAACTAGAATATCAGTTAAAATGGGAAACGAGTACATATAGTTGAATAATTCTAAACAAAATAGTAAACGCAAGAGAAAACCTTCAAGGCCAACGAGCACTGATTCTGACGGATGAGTTCCTTAAGAACAGCTATCATATCAAGCCTTAATAAGCGACTGAAACTAGTAGCAAAAACTTGACGCAGAGAGGCATCATCATCTTTAACACGTTTGAGCGCCTGAACAGTCTGAATCGCTTCAATGCTAAGGTTCCTCCCTTTCTGCAAGGGTTTCCGATTTTTGCTCCTGTCTCTCATTGTTACTATCATCCTATTTCCAACTCTTACTTGTCTCCAGGTGACAGTTCGCACAATTTTTTTACTGTTACAACTCGAACATAGTCTGATATAATCATAGGATTTGGACATAGAAGCAAAATTAAAGACGGGCCGTGTTTGAATAGTAAATGAACTCATTCTATTCTCTATAAATTGGCAGAGAACTAAATCAAAAGGGGATTATCTTTAACAACTAATGATTGCCAAGCTGCAATTACGCAATTATATAATCTTCTTCATTCGTTGCATTAGGGATTTTCGCTTTATCAGCACACCCTATAAAATATACAATAGAATATGTAATGAGAAACATATATAACATGTTACTGTTACAGTGAATGTACAGCCATTAGTTACTATACAAGAATCCAACAAACATTCACAGAGAGAGAGAGAGAGAGAGAGAGAGAGAGAGTTATAACATATGAAACATTCTATTACAGGTGAATCAGTTCAGAGAGAGAGAGAGAGAGAGATTTATAACATATAAAACATGTAATTACAGGTGAATCAATACACACAAACACACAGACAATACCAAGAAAAAAAGAATCATAACAATCAAGTAAAAAAAACAAATTATTATTCAAGGTTAGGGATTGAGAGAAATGAGGTTACCTGAAGGTTAGGGTCCTGAATGGATAACAAAAAAAAACATCAAATTAACGATATTGATAATAAATAACCGCCGGGTAGCTCAGCTGGTTGAGGCCGGGACTTTAGGGGCTTATCACCTCAAGATTCTAGGTTCGATTTCAAGTGGATGCTCGGATTTAAGTAGGGGGTCATGACGGTGGAATGCTGTGCTAGCCCTTTTCAGGATTAGTCGAGGTGCGCGTAAACTTGTGCGTAAGCTGTCCGGACACCTGGTTAAAAAAAATAAAAAATAATAATAATAAATATCATTAGGCCCGAGCATGGTTATAGAAAAAAACATTATGGTAATAAAAACATGACTTCATGTTGAGTTTTGATGAAAAAGTAAAAAAAAAAATATTTAAAGTCAAAACATTATGGGTAGTTTGGTTTAAAAAATGTACGAGGCTAGAATAAGGAATCAGGTTAAATATGGTATATGACATTTTCGATATAATGTGTTTGACTGAGTTTTAAAATAAATATGTTTGATTTAAAATAATTTAGAGTTTTTAATATATAATTTAAAAATATTAAAAATATTTTTATTTTAGTATCTTTTTGGTTCACCGATTTATTATATGAAACATTACATTTAATTGTTTAAATAGAAATAAAAATAATAAATTTAAATTTGAATCTTGATATTCTTTTCCCCGTATCCACCTTCCCCTCTAGGGTATGAAAAAATCATAGTTTTTTTTTTGACATTAAAAAAAAAACATACTTTGATGGCGTGAGAAATTGATATTAGAATATCTATTTTCTAAACCAAACATGAGGTATGGGGTTGAAATAACCGAAACCCATAATCGATTCTACAAACCTTACAACCTCACAACCCCTCGATGATTAGCATTTTGAGGCGTTTTTTCAAAACGTGACACGAACTCCGGTATTTGAAGTATTATTTTGGACTATTTTTCCGGATTAGACCATTTATATCACAAGAGTGTCATGCAGGGCAAATACCCAAAGTTTTTCAAGGAAAATGCTTTATCTACAAAATTGGATACAAAAATTTGCACAAAATCACATGTATCAAAATTTGATTGTAATATATACCTATATTCACATTAAAAACACCAATTAAAATACCCCAACTCATATGTCATGTCATTTTATGTAAAATTTTTGTATCCGATTTGTAAACGTAGCCATGCTCTTTTTTTAAATGTATAAAAATTTAAGTAGACTATCTAATAAAATATATTTTTAAAAAATATATATTCCCCAAGCGCCTATAGAAAGGGAATCGGGTTAAATAGGATGATTTCAACCCGACCCGACCCGACTCGACCCGGCTTATTGGGGAAATTGCATAATAGGCAACATCACTCAAGTATCCATTCCAGCCCTAATTTCTGATCAACTTGTGTGTATATGCGTGTGTATATAAAATCAGTGCAATGTTTGGTTACCGTATAGTATTGTTGCTGTTGTTGATCATAATTCTTTCATCCCCAATTTCATCTATCAGGTATTTATATATCATCCCCAATCCTTTAATTTTTGTATCTATATATTACAATAATATATACATTTAGAAATTGATTCTTTTAGAATCTTAATTATACAAGATTCTTGAAATTCTGTTCTATATTCATGATGGGTTATTCTATTTATGTGTATATATTGGTTCTGTGTTTGGATCAGATGGATTATTTCTAGTGCCCTTTGTTGTTCATGCTAATTTTCGGCTTTCGTGTTTTCTTGATTCGTGTTCGAATACGTAATTTGTAGGATATGAAAAGGGTAGGTTCAAGTGGTAATTTTGTTGACAAATTTTGCGTAGTTTGATCTTTGGTGTCATGTGATCAAGGTCATTGCTGAATTATATATTTCTTTGCGTTTTCGATGTTTTTGTCATTTAAGCAAATTGCGAAATAGGATGCCTGCAAAATGGGATGGATGATAAGACTTCGGGTGACTAAGAGTAGAATTTGGTGGCTAGAAATGGGAAATTGTCTGTGATAATTTTTTTGGACCGTGTAACTTGAGGATCCGTTTGAGTTGCAAAATCATTGGTCGATAATAAATTTGTGTTTCTTTCTAGTCTAATAAATTTTATGATTATTTAATGTATTTTTTTTGCTAAATGATTATTTAATGTATTTAGTCACAGTTTGTGTAGATTTATATAATCTAAGGCAATTACACTCCTCATTCAGGAGGTTTATAATTGTTTCACATGTTTTATATCTTTTGTACGGGTTAAGGTGTGACATACCCTTTCTTTACTCGCAGAATATTATGCTTGACCAGCTTGCCGTGTTACTTTGTCACTTATTTATCCTTCCCAGTTCGTTATATTACAAATGATGATATAGACTCCACTACTTGACCAGTTTATTATACTAGTTTTTACTTTTTCAAAGTTTCCTTGAATCATGGGCATTTTATCCCTCTTTTGAGTAACCTTTTCCTTTTTGATCTTTGTTTGTAGGTTGGATGTCAGCTTTCAAGCAAAACGAATTTGCAGAACTACTGTTCAGGGACGTTATTTAATCTCCGATGACAAGGGTAAGCCTTTTACTTATCTACAAATTGTTGTATGTTGTTAAAAAATGACATTATGATGTTCTATTGGTCAATGTAACTAGAGCTTTGGATATATGACCAGAAGTTAGTTTAGGCCTCTTGCATATTGATCTCACTGCATGTATTGGTAAACTGCATAGGCTCGTGAAACATGGACTATCTACTAAAATATGACATTCGTTGGCTGCTGTGCTTTCTAAAACCTCCTTACTACCCATTAAAATCATTATAAAAGTATCTTAACTCTTTTGACACACATGAAAGGAACCTAGGCCAGCTGCGAGGCTTGTATGGTTGGAGATGGGCCGGAAGGATTTAGCTTTTATAGACTCAAAGTTCTTTCTTTTAGTGTAATCGTCGTGTGATACCTTATTAATGTTGCACATTATAGGTTATGTATGTGATGCACTATCATTGGATCCCCAATCACGCTGCTGTAATAAAAAAGCGGAGCAGTACTCTTGTCAGTGAGTTGTTATTTGACCCTTTAATTAAATGTAAGCGGTTAATTCTATTAACAAATATTAATGCTTGCAGTGGATGCAATCTCGGTTTAAAGTGCTGTAACTCGTACGAATATTGTGTCTCATGCTGCCTAAGTCCTGCCAAGGTATTTGTCAAAACCATTGCAAGTTTCAATACTGAATCGTGTGGCTACTGAAAATACTAAATGAAACAAACTGATATCATAAAATTTATTTGCAGACGCAAGTGGATGCGGCACTAAAGGTGAAGATAGCAAAGCCAATAACTTCTGGTAATAGTCTGATTTATTCAAGATTTATGTTCAAATAACTAATAAGTAGCATTAACTTGGGTTACCAACTTTTTTAATGAATCCTCTGTACAAAAAGAAATGTTATATATATATATGTGTGTGTGTGTGTGTGTGTGTGTGTATAATGACATTGATGGGAAACAGAATTGAAAAACTGTTGTATATGTTATTAATTAGTTTATACATAATCATTGTAGAGGGGTATAAGAAAATTTATTTATGTGTTTTTGATTTGGGCTTGTAGTTTATTATATTTGTAGCTTATTTATAATAAGACCATTTTTTTTGGGCCTTAGTCCTTTACATAAATTTATTATGGTTCCAATTAACTATACAAGTTTTATAATTCCCACATATTATCTTAGACTTGGTTAATATCCGGTGATTTTTTTTATCAATATTCAATTGAGTCTGTCTCTTCTTGGGTTGCAATCCTTAAGCTTTTTCCTTCTACAATTGGGAAATCCTTTAAGTAGTGGATTTTCTACGATATCAACCCAAGTTTATCGTTATTTTCGTTTATATCTCGAATATTCTTGTTTACAAATTTTGTCCTGCATATCAAATATATTGTTGTTAATGGTGAATTCTAGAATGAGCAGTTTCCAGTTTCCAGTTTCCAATCAAGTTCCCTTTTAAGTTATTACTTTCTTTGAAGTTTTGCAGTCCGCTTGCTCGTACGAATCTTCCTTCATTTAGAATTTGAACTAAGAGCATGATGTTTTTGTTGGTTTCGTCTGCAGGGACTTATTCAAGCGTTTTTGATTATTGTACTGGAAGGTGTCGCCATAGTTCCGAGAGTGTGGTGTGTAATTATTTTTAAGTTTTTTCTTTTTTGATTCTCAGATATGATGGTCGTTGCAAAAATTGACTGTTCAACATGGGAATAGTTTGATAAATCACCAATTTTCTTGACTTGCTCAGCTGTTCTGGTTCGTAAAATTAGACACAAGTGCCAAGGAAATTAAATTTACTGAGATGATTATAATGATTATTTCGTCTACCTTATAAATTACAAACTGTAGCAAGTCAGGGTTAAGTACCGTTGAACCAATAGATTATTGTCTCCACAGTGAATGTGGATTACGAAAAAATCGGTGATATAATTAAGCTTCCTGATAGGCACAAAAATGAGTAATATCTAACACAAGATATGTGTGTGCATAAATATTGAGCACAGACCTTCATGTTATCCGTTGATGAAGATATTCGTCATAATGAAGAAATAAAGAGCGTAATCACATTTTAAATTGTGTAATATACATCATTTCGGGGCCTTCAGAAATACATTCGTGAAAATCTCATTTTAGTTTAAAATCAGAAGGAATCTACTGTGCATATGCTTTTGATGACTGATGATGAATGTCGCTTGTTCCTTAAAGGGTGCTGTTTAGCAAAAAATTCTCCAGAACTGAATTACGATATCTGTGCCTGAAACCCTGAATTAAAGTTAATTATAAATTTAAACTCTTTTTCCGTATTGTTTACTTCCTGTTACCATTCTGTTATCCCTTGTCTTCTTCCATCTAATACTGATACTAATAAACAAAATAATACTGTATTTGACTTGCAAAGCATTATTGCAAGTAGGCTTTTGGCAAATATTATCAGTTCTCCCAGTAACAATGGGGCCATTGGCTTTTGGATACACCATATTAAGGGGAAGGTCATATGAAACAGATCAGCTCTCCCTCCAACAATGGGGGCACAAAAAGATGATGCTTATTTTTTCTGGTGCATAGCTCTTGTGGAGGTTGTGAATCTGTGAATTAGTAAATTGTTCAATGGTCTTGACAATTGACTCTTAAACATTACTGTTTTTGAAAATGAGCATCAAAGATTGTAGAATTAAGAAGCTCTTCATCTTGAGAGTAGGCAAAAGTTACCAATAGCTTAACTGTGGAACTCTTTCATCAAGAATTTTCAGTTGTGACCACATAAGTCTCAAAGATCCCTAACTTGTTGTGTTCAACTATCATCACTATCATACACAGTTCCTCTATAAGAGATTATTATTTGGCCTACAATAGTCCACCAATATGAGTTTTTACATACTTACATAGTTCTGTTTTTGATGTCACATGTTTAATTATACGATTATATATGAGTTTCTATCTTTTCAGGTTCATGAAAACGCATATTATAGTGACTTTCATCATTGTTTTGGTATGCCTTCAAATTCTTCAGGTGAGGTTATGTTGCTGCTTTTAATAAAGACAAGTTTCTTTAATTTTAAAAAACATATATACTTGTGGCAAAAAAAAAAAAAAAACATATATACTAGTGTTTCTATTATTGTTTCTCAGCCATTTCTTTGGTTGTTTTGGATATGCATGTTGTATCGAAAGTAGGTAGCAATTCTTACTAAAGCTGTTGTCTAATGTCTTTCAATCTCTGCTCAAAACATGCCCCCCACCAAGTTGTGAATCCTCAACTACTTATTATTAAGAGGCTGCCTATATCGGAAAACTAGTATTATATGTTTAATGTTAAGTTAAAGGTTCTCCTAACTACCTAAAGCCCATCTTTTTTCGATGAGTGGATCACTATGCGCCTAATATTTGGCGAAATATTTCTGCCTTAGTGGTTATATTAAATATTTAGCCCATTTTGGATCGAAGAGTGGATCATCTTTGGGGAAAATATTTTTTCTTATGTCCTCATTAAATATTTTAGAATATCAGGGTAGGAGGGAATCGAACTCGAGACCTCTAATACCAGGTTAAGTTAACAGTTCTCCTTGAAAATCTCAAGGTGTTCGGAGGAGAACTTTTAAAGACCTTATAATATCTTAACAGTTTATATTCAGTTTTTTGTAAATTGAATTCAAAGTTTTGATTCGAACTGTGTGCTTATTATGACACTTTACTTCACCATTTCTCTTCATATCCCTTGCCTATGCTTTAATCTGTTCTTGTACTTTGATCTGTACCAGTTGATATTTCAGACTTTCAGCTACCCTTTTAACTTATGTTCCTGCCACTATTAACCATCATATCCATTACATAAATAGGATATTTACATATTATATCATTTATGATCTTGGATTATGGTTTGCTTACGTCGATCTACTTGTCTTTACTATTAAGCAACTTTTTTTTTCTTTTTGCTAAATCTATTAAGCAACTTGACAACTCTGCAAGTAGATTTTATTTAAAATGTCACTTTATTATCCATTTCCAACTAGTAATCTTCCCTAGAGTTCAAGCACATTTTCTACCGGAGGAACTAAAAGACCATGTCATGTACAACAGGTGGCACAAATTTACTTTCGGAAGTAAAGCTTAGCGGCATACATATTATTGTTGGAAAGTGAGTTTTTCTTGTCATATTGCCTTTTTTGCTCTTTCTTTTTTTATGTTATTAACCATTGGCTGATCCAAATTCTTCTTCTTTGCATCACATGATTTAAAGGCAAGGGGAATCATGTGATACTGCTTGCAAGTCAAATGGGCATTCATGTGTACCAAACAAACTTATTCTTCTCAGTCAATGTGAAATGTAAGCTTATATATAATGCATTGATCATACTATTGTGTTATTCTATTACTCATTTCAGTTCTCTCTGAATATGATGCATGTTAGTTAAAATTATACTTATTTTGCACCAAGGAAAAATGGTTCTGGACACATTTTTATGCTGAAGTAAGACACCTTTTAACCCTTCTCCTACACTCGAAAAGTTAGAAGAAGATTTTTTGTTTGTTTGTGATTTGTCTTGAAGCTTCACATATATATAGCCTCAAGTTCAGCTTTTGTCATTTAAGCATACACACTATGTTCGAGCCTCTCTCAACTTAATAAAATCTAAGCTTGAGTTCTTGCAAATAGGTAAAGCTAAGACAAATTTCACAAGGAAAAGCTTAGCTTGCTCTTTCATGGCCCTAAGAGAGAGTTCGTATATCACCTGTCTCACAGATTTCTACATTACCTACTGGTACCTGGTTCAAAAGTTTGTGGAAATAAATAATTGTTGAAGAGAAATGTACCTTTCCACTTCAACTTATTCTTAACAAAGCTAAGTGGCCATCTGTTCTTGAACAAATGAAGCATTAAAAGTCCAATTAAAAAATACGAAGTATTATTAGCATTTTACAATCATGGTAAGTAAATATAGTGACCAATTAGGATCATGAATAAGATTTAAGTATTTGTTAGACGTTCTACAGGAAAGATTATACTTATCAACTGTTCTCACAGAGTTTGTAGGTTTCCTACCTGGCCAAGTCCTTTACTTGTTCTTTTTCATCCTTGGTAAGCATTATTTGTTGTAAGAGCTAGCTTTTGCTATTGTGTGCATTTGAATCCTAACCCCAAGACACCAATTGGTCAAGATATCATTTTTTTTTAATATTTCTTTCATTTATGTCAAAGTAAGAAGAAATAGAAGTATCCCCTAATGTAGTTGGACTATAGGGGTCCTTGTAGTGCCCACCATCTTTGCGATGATGCTTTCTTCCACTTGTATGACATGGCTACTGGACATCATTTTCTTCTGTGGTAAATTGGGTAAAAATGCATCAGTAAATCTTGAAGCTGATAATAAACTTGCAATCTACTTGCTCTTGTCTATATATATAAATTTTGTGATTTTTTTTGTTTCTCCATATACTGTGATTTTTATGACCATTGGTTTTCCTTTCTTTTAAATAGGTTGCAGAAATATATGAACTGTAGAGGAGGTTGTCTGGCTAGCATGGGACCAGACCAGCCTGCAGAAGTTGTTCATGATGCCCCTAAAACCTTGGTATGAATGCTCAACTTATTTAAACATGTGCAAAATATATTTTTGCAATTACATTGTATTTGATAGATAAATTTAGGACTAATGGGGAGTTGGAAGCAAGGATACAACTGAAACATCTGCATTTTTCTACCATTGTGTTTTAATTGCCAAATCTATAATTGGTGTTCAAAGCATTTGTCTCGTTCCTTTTTTGCATATGTTAAAACATTTTTTTGTTAATAATTAACCTGCTGAGGTTGTTCCAATTTGATATTGATTGTTACATATCTTGTTTCAGAATCCGGGAGCGTGCTTGTACACGAATAAGCAATCAATACTGTCTTGTGCTGGTTCACACATGCATACAAGGAGGCTATGCCCCTGTGCATAACCTGTTCATTCGTCAAGTCCTCTACATAGCCTTCATAACTGCAAATTATATATCTATACATGGAGATTGAAAATTCAGTGAATCTCTCCCACGGTCTACTGCAAAACTAGTTTCTAACATACAGGAAGATGACGGTGGTCTACGTCAAAATACTAGTTATCATAGGATCTAGGTTCATTTCTTGTTCACAATTAATGTAGTTAATATCTAGTATATACACAATTCTCATCGTTTATAGGAATACATTATACGAAGATGTGCTTACTCTTTGCCGGGATGGTGTTTGATGGCCTCAAGGCATTGTTAGAACTGAGACCTAATAGAAGTTCCCATTATTGTTTACCACATTCATTACATTTGAAATCCTTTCTTTTTCCTAAATGTATTCTTATATACGAGTGTGCGTATTCTTTTTGGATTAAAGTTGCTTCACTGCTTTGTAAAAATTTTTGGACAGTCTTTGTTGTTGCCTTGTTATACAAATTTTTTGTCAATGTCTATTTTACTAAACCCAACCGAAACGAGCAATGTTTTCAAGTGAAACTAGCTATATGCAGAATCTGCTTAAGCTTATGCCCCAGATTGGTTGTTCAAGGACTATAATATATATTTACTCTTGCATTTTCATCTCAATATAGAAATTTCGTGTTCATCCTTAAAGAAAGACTTTTGGAGCTGGCAATATGAACCCACCTATCAATATATAAAAAAGAGTAAATTGCAGTGGGCATACCATTGGTGTTTTCCATTGTCAGTTCGGGACCAATAGTTTCACTAATTGCACATTGCATCTCAGGAATTTTTTAGGCGGTGCACTTTGCACCCCTTCCCTTCCGTCAGTTTTCTCCGTTATCGTTAAATAGGTCAGGGGTAATATAGTAATTTGACAATATTTAATTGCATATTACCCCTTTCGTGTTCACCCTTAAAAAATTAGACTTGTATGCCTTACAAATGAGTATCTGTTCTAATAAATATCGGGATTCTTCAAGTAGGTAGGTCGTTTTTGTAAACAATTCTAAATCTAAACCGTAATCTCCTTGGTTGACACACATACGCAGGCCTGGAATTTCTCAATGTTTGTTGTGCATAATTTTTTCCAGGTTAAGAATAATATCACTCGGAGGCCGGAGCAAAGTTCATAAGAATAGATCTCATACTCTAGCACCTTGGTGAATTGCTCTTCATCTAACTACTACTACACACAACACTAACTAAGATTATTAAAGGCATGAAAGCTCAAACAGGGCATATATCATGAAACAAAACTGATATTGGTGTTTACAATTATCAAAGCAAGATTTCCTTCTCTCTAATCATCCACTTCCGCCTTCCAATCCAATATTCTCTTCTTTGAAATCTCAAACAGGATATAGGCATTTACTCGTCAAGAACATGCCAAATCATAGAGTTTTCAGAACTCGTTGAGTTCCGCTTTTCCTAGTAAGTTGGCAATACATTCACCAAGTCTCTTGGCCATTGTTTGGTTTGCTTAAAACCAAGGGCAACACAACAAACTTGCACCGCGATAACTCCAGTAAACAGGTTAACCAAAAAAAAATAAATTCTTTAGTAAACAAGAAACCCTATCTGTTTACTCTGCTGAGAAACTAGACAGACAAGACATTGATCTATCAATTTTAATTCCCTAATCCGAAAAGATAATCTTGCCATAGTACCTAGTATTAGCTTCGGTTACGATTGATGTTCAACTCAACTTGCAACCTTGTTAATTACCCTGTTGAGTGCTCAAATGGTAATCAATTTCCGTAAGCTCTGAGCTAGGCATATCATAGACATAGTACGACTAAGATCCTCGACAACCAGTTCTCTGGACTCCTCAATCAAACACCTAACAGGCATCCATTACACATAATTAAAGCATTGATCATAACTCGCAACTGCACTCCTAATAGTACCCAAAATCTCAATATGTACGAAACTCAGCTCATCTAGTAGGATCATAAAAGGTTACATTACAAATTTCTCGATTTGAAGGGGCTTTATAAAGTACAATTTACACATAATTAAACACCTAATAGGCATCCATTACACATAATTAAAGCATTGATCATAACTCGCAACTGCACTCCTAATAGTACCTAAAATCTCAAGATGTACGAAACTCAACTCAACTCAGCTCAGCTAGTAGGATCATAAAAGGTTACATTACAGTATTCTCGATTTCAAGGGGCTTTATAAAGTACAATTTACATAACTAATTAGACTATAATCACTTGATCATTATCATAAAAAAAAAAACATTTCAAATAAACAAAATTATAAATACACCGAATTCCTGACAAATCAATATATTTTAAACCACATTCCGAGTCCTGATCCCTGACATTCGATATATTTTAAACCGTCTGGGTCCTGATCCCTAACAATCAATATATTTTAAATATATTTTAAACCGTCAGGGTCCTGATCCCCGACAACCGATACCTCGTAAATCCTAAACCCCAATCTCCTCAACCCCATCCACATAAATACCAGCACGCTGTACAGACTGAAACAAAGGCACAACCATCTTCCTATAAAAAACAGGGCGAGAAATCTCTTCTTGTACACAAACAGACACACAAGTGACTCCAATTTGGTTAAGACGCAAGCCTAGTTTGTCACCGATACGTGACGCCACATGAGCGTCCCAGTAATGATGAGATCGAGGGTAACGATTGAGTTTAGAACGGTATTGTTGCGTGAATTCGAGCTCAGAAGAAGAAGCCATGGCGATGATTGAGTCGGTGCTTGGGTTTGTGACTTGTGCTGTTATTTTCCGGCAGGATAGTACTAGTCGGAGAAGGTGCTTTGGGTTTGTACTCATTGCACTTTAACATACATATGAGAATGAGACCCTGTTATTTAAATCGGTAACTCAACCATTTGTTTCGATTTTCGAAATCTGTAAATATACTTATCCGTCCTGGAAAGAATTGTCTTATAAATTGGGACGGAAAATGTATATTTTAAATTTTTATTTTTTATTTTTTAAGGAAATTATTTTTACAAACTTACTATCTTAAAATAGGGTTGTATGAAGAGGGAGTATTAAGAAATAGGGTCGTGTATTTTTAAATTTAATGATTTATTCATAATAGAATTTTTTTTTCTTATTTATGATTTATACATTTTTATTTACGATTTTCATAACTTATGAATAGGTAGGGCTGTTCATGGATTGGTAAACCCGTTAGACCCGATCCAACCCAAATTGGGCCGTCTAAATCGGACCATTCAAAATCGTGAGTTAATTGGGTTAATTTTCATTTAGGCCGTTTGTGTTGGGTCAGGTTTTACTTAAAACTTTAAACCAACCAACCCGGTTCTATTATTAGGCCCAACCCATTTAATATTTATCACAGCCATGACCCATTTCAAATCAGAGGTGTCGATTTGTTATGTCCTGTGACTGGAACTTATAAATGTAATGAAAGTTGGCTTAGTGCCTCAATAAATGTAATGTGTGTCAGTGTGTGTAGTGTACATCTATGCATGTGTTTGTGCAGTGTATTTGTTTCTGTATGTTTGTATTTAGAGCTACCAATCTGGCATGGCTTACTTTTGTGTTCAGAGTCAGAGGTGACTTAATCAAACTTTTAGAATTACACACTCATGTAATTCTCTGTTCATACAACCATATATCTTTTTTAAGTGCTATACTGATACATTTGAAGTGTAGGGGAAAACCTTTAGAAACTTGAAAATTGCATCAGCTGTAGCTTCCAATAACTTAAATAGAGGCAACACAGCAGATGCACTCAAAGAAAATGACATTCCCTGTATTGCTTGTTGTATCAGACTTCCTCATTATGTAACCCTTAATCACTGAAAGCATACTTAACAAATGTTAACTTGTAACAGGACAGTGGAGGTCTTTCTCCGATAAGTTTTTATGACCTAATCAACCCAACCCAACCCGTCACACAATAAGTAGGGTTGGGTTTTTTTAATTTTTTTGAGATTAATGAGTTGATATTTTTGTAACCCGTATTAAATGGGTTGCGTCGCTAAAAGGGTCAAACCGGCCATGTGCAGCCTTATGAATAGGTATGCAAGTAGTTCGATATATATAGGTACGCATTTTTAATATTTAATAAATTTGTGAGTGGTTTCAATATAAATTTAAGAAATATTTGTTATATTAATATTTAATATTTATATATATTTTATTTATTTAATTGAATTCGGATCAAACCAAATTTTCGACCCGAGTTCAAATATGACTGATTGAAACCCGAATTAAGTTCGAAATGAATCTTCAACTACTCCCTCCGTCCCAATTTATCTGTCTTGTTTGACTTTTTGCGGTCAAATTGACTCAACTTTGACCGTAAATTATACATCAATATTTTATTATCTTAAAAAACTGAAAAATACATATTAAAGGAGATTACATGTACTTTTAATATATAAATTTTATAATTATTTTCAATTATATACTATATGAAATTTTCGGTCAAAATTGGCTCAATTTGACCACAAAAAAGTCAAACAAGACAGATAAATTGAGACAGAGGAAGTACAAAAATCGCAAATTGGATTTCTAAACACGAAATTTAAAATTCATATTTTTACAGTTTTTTATAGATCTTAATATGAACCAAATTTACACTGAAATTGTAATTTAAAAAAACGACACAAATTTATTTTAACAACAAAAAATCACTTTTTAGTTTTATTTTTATAATATAACAATAAATTTATACATTTTAGCACGAATAGGACATGCTCTTGGTATATTACCTACTCCAAATCTGTTGCAAAAATACTTCAAGAACTGTCAATAATTTGCAGATAAAAGATACTACCATAATATAAGAAATACATAGTTTGTTGATATACAACTTTAAGCAATTTAGCCCATGCCACATGGGAAAAGAAAAAATAGAATAAAATAATACAAAAGATATTATTACCTATCTGCCCCATTTGTGATTCATATATCAGTCGAAAAAATAACATAACACTTGTGAATTCTGTTTGTACAAATTTTTAAACAATGCGAGTTAAATGCAAACCTATTTTCCAGTAGTATATGGTCAATATCCATACCGAGACTTCGAATCTTGTTTTATTTTAGAAAAAACTTCCATATTTCTCGATCAGCGGTTTCTTTGACTAAATGAGCTCCAAAAATGCCTTCTTCATCTACCAGGCTTCTCAGCTGCCTTGCTGCACTGTTGAAGCCAACATAATTTCTTTTCGTGGCCAAGTATAATACTCCGTAGGGAGGCCTTAAACACTGAAGAATAAGAACGGGTAATTTATTAGTAACTAGACTTTTTGGCACCAGAAGAGAGAACGAGAGCAGTACTATAATGCAATCACACAATTGTGCTCATACGAGTAGGTAAACATAGAGATTAGAGACAATTAAAGATAAGGTCCAAATAATTGAGTTGTGTTTTTTGTTGAATTCCTGTATGACATTCTAACTTCTCTCAAAAGAAAGAATGAAGCCACCCCATCAATCGAACAGATTAACCTTGCTTGTGTCACTTCAATAACTTTCTAGTAGTATTGCCTTGACAATTAATGTTTTTATGTTCCCCTTGACAACACTTCATACAAATTTTAAAAAGCTTCTATGTATTCGAATAAGTGAAACATGAAATAGAACTTCAATCCAACAATCAAGGGAAATGGGATGCAACTTACCTTTTTTATTAGTGCATATAGCTTCTTCAGAGAGGTCACTGAATAAGGAATCTCAGTTAACAAGATAACATCATAGCCCCCTTCTCCCTGGTCCATCTCACTAGCTCGTTCCCATGCTCTGCTTCCTGAGAGCTTTCTTGACCGTCTTAATGAAAAGTCTTGTCCCATAATGCTACCATCTTGGCTACTACACCCGTCATTGAAATCCTCCTCAGAAAAGCTCAGGCTCATTCCTGTTGGCACTTCAGGTGCATCATTCTTTACAACAGATAGGACCATGGGGAGTTCTTCCCAGTCCCCAGCGTAAAAGTGAACTGATGGGGTAAGAGGATATCGTGATGGAGTCAAGGGGCTTTCAGGCTGGCGGCTTTGCCTGTCTCTAGCAAGCTCAAGATTTGCTAGCACATTAGGGATGGTTGTGCATCTTACAGTTTCTGCATTCAGATCTTGAAAATGCACTGTAGCAGCTCCCTGAAATATGTTCAAGTGCACTTGTAAGGAGGACAAATTAAGACATCAAGTAGTTAATAATACTAACAGTCCACCGGATACTTAAGAATCTATACTTGGATACTTAGCATAGTTATGCTTTGTCTTCACAAATAGAGGTCCTTCTAATAAATTAGCTTTTAGCGGCTACTTGCATTAGAGTGGAGCATCTATTTACTCTAACATAAGCACCACTTTATATGTAAGAACTGACAGCTTACAATCTCTATTTGAAAATTAGTGAATAAAACAAGCACTTAGGCCCCTTGCGGATCTACACCCCCCTTGTTTTGGCATGAAGACAATTTATTATCTTCATTTGAAAGGGTTTTATTTAAGGTGCGTGCAGGATATACAATCCAAAAAGTAAATGACCTCATTCTATTAGCAGTACAGAAACTTATGAAGGATACTACAAGCATAATACTGAAATTTAACGAAAGCGTCACAATGAGCATATGATATTCAGCAACCCTAAACCACTGACCTGGAATATGTAGTTACAAACATCAGACATGATTAAAGGTATGGCCATATATATTCACAGATATAAGAG
Organism: Anethum foeniculum; assembly: GCA_003724115.2. Lineage (NCBI taxonomy): Eukaryota > Viridiplantae > Streptophyta > Magnoliopsida > Apiales > Apiaceae > Anethum > Anethum foeniculum. Next base: position 20,409 of record PHNY01131751.1, read on the forward strand.
CAAACTTCAAATAAATGTAGCTATATATGAATGGAACCACTCCAACGAGAACTAAGAACTCAACACATAATCACTAATTCCAAAACAGAATTACCAAATTTTAATACATACATAAAGATATATATATTTTTTAATTTTTTATATATCACCGGTACCACCAGCACACCTCAGCAACTACCACCACATCGTCATCACCATTACCAACATCACCATCACCACCAACACCTTACCAATAATAGCGCCGCTGCTATCATCACTACCCCATCACCACCATGCACCACCATCAAAATCAAATCAGAATCACTAAAATCTAAACAATGACTACATCATCATTACCACCTACACCAGAATCACTAGAATCAAAACAGAATCACCAAAATTTGAATCCAATGTATAGGAAAGGTATGTTCAGTGGCAGATTCGAGAAGGATGTGTGAATCAGTCAGTTTGTGGTACTAGATAAGAGAAGAAATAAGCAAATCAAAGATGCAATGTATTAGAAAATAAGGAGCTTGCGGCAGCATCTCATAATAAGAGGAGTAGATTGGAGAAAAAGAAGCACCAGTGATGATATTGTGTGGAGGTAGGAGGAGATAGGCGGTAAGAGTGAAGTGTGACCGGAGGTGGGAAGGTGGCGGATGGAGAAGTTTCAGATCTATTATTTAATAGTGGTGATACATATATATATGTATGTGTATAATCAATTTATGTGGTGGAGATTTAAAGAAAGTAAACGGCTGCGATTTGGTCCAACTTTAATTTGGGTCCTCATTTGAGCGACTCTCTAAATATATATATTTGACTTCTTCAATACTTACCTATAAAACTTGAGTAATTTATGTAAACATAACTGGAGCTGAAATTGAGGACAATGATATAGAATAATATACCTTCAGGCAAGCAAATATCCCAGGAAGGCCATAGCTACAGCTAAGCTGAAAGAGGCGTACAAGAACAGTATTAGATTCAAATTATAATAAGATATAGCAAGCAAACATTAAAAATTGATATTCAGATATACTTGTGTTACAATATACAGGTGACAACACAGAGATAAGTCTCAAAAGTACTACAATGGAAATAACTTGGTAAAAACAGTTAAAAGTACTGGGCGAAGTGTGAGATGCTGTTCACTGATAAAACAGACAGAATATTTGCTCGTTTATGGATATTATAATCAATGGCTTATTTAAAAACTTAAACGAGCATGCTTGTGGAGCCCAAACTTGTACTAAAATATACAGCATGCTTACAGGCAGATTGAACAAGCCTGAGAAGGTGTTTGAAATGCACAACTATCAGACTCACATTCGAATTCTTGCAACACCGATATTCTCAATAATTTGTTTTGGAAACTGAGACTAAGTATTGCCATAAAGATGGGCTCCTATGATCCATTCTTCTAGACTCTCGAATGAGGGACTTATCAACACATAATCATATGCATAATATACACGCCATAAATCTCTACTAACACCTTAAGATTTTAAAAGACTTAGTAACTTAAATAAGCAGAACACTCTCCTTTTCCCTCAAATGAAATAGCCAAAACAGAAAGAGAATCCAGTTAACTCAGAGAAGTTTGTTCTGTCTACAACAAATACAGTAATAAAGGTTAGCATTGACTGCAAGCCATTTACAATTTGTACTGTTATCAAGCAGGCTGGCCTGTTTTTAATGCCTATCATGTCAGCAGTATCACAAAAATTTATCTTTTTCGTCTTTTCTTGAGCTAATCACAGAATTTCTTCTACACACACAGGTTGTCATTAACAGACCACTGCCATATAGGTATGCCAACAAAACGGACATCAGATAATTTGATCAAACACAAGACAATTATATATCAAAATGCTTTCTGTAAATCATCTAATCTAGTTGAAGATTAAAATGTAAAACATATTCTATCAAACTAGAATAAGAAAACTACAAAACAACTAAAAAGACTCAAGTGTTACTGCAAGAGTTTATAGTAGCTAAAAGAAGGATGAATTAAACTACCTCTAACACCCTCTTGCCTCTAAAGCTGAGTTGTCCATCCCGAATATCATGCTTAAGGACATTAACAAGATCAATCGAGTTTTCCCAGGATTTTACAGATCCTGAACAGAAAAGAAAAAAGTGTGTGTGGATTTAGTACATATTGATAAATTACAGACCCAAAACTTAAACTTTTAGTAAAGAGTGTTTCCGATGCCAGCTTGCATTAGCTCCCTCGGTTTTTGTTATTGGGTAATTCACCTACCATCAACTTTTGATGCTATTAAATCTGAACCAGAAAGCCCAATCATGTCCGCAACACTAACTCTTCCCTGCAAAAGAGAGACAGGATTTTAATTTACCAAAAACTGCAACCAGTTGATGACGATAAAGTACATTTATGACATTATTTAGCAAGAAAAGAGAAAAAGGATAACATAAGAATAAACATTTTAGCATTGATATGTAGAAGGACAAGTCTCAGATAAAGAATTTGAATATCCATCTAAAATCAAGAAAACGCTGACACAAGCCAGCAAAGAGTTCAAGATTCAATTTCTCTGTTATATAGCATACTAATTTAAGTGTACATTGGCTCCATAAACAATAAATGCTGGGAGCATATGAGAAGGCTCAGCATCTTGAAAAGACAAATTAAAAGGCCTAAGAAGGTTCTAAATAGATTATCTACGATCTCATATTCCACATTCCAGCTTCTGGATGACCTTAAGAGAGAAGTGTGAATAAGACTAATGCAAGAGATGTATCAGGGAAAGGATCCCCACAATTATATCGCAAAGTCAAGAAACTTAAACACCGCAAAAACTAAAACAAATACTTTCCGTAGACCATTTTACCATCGAGAACCATACCCATGTATGTCACTCAGTTACTCAGATGATCAAAGCATAGACGGATGCCAAATCACAGGCATTTTCCTCACAGATAAAAGAAATAATTTAAACATGAAGGACAGTATACTGATTATATATCATTCTAAAATTAGACAGGTCATCCCCTTATAGTTGTGCTAGGTTTACCTTGAATATACTTACTCCTTGCAAATCTACATTCTCACCAGCATATTTGTACGGATGAGCCATCTGCAAAAATGATAAATTTAGTTAATTTCAACACAGCACTCATACTAGTCTTGAACACTCATTTGTACCAAATTTTTTTCCTGCATAGTATTTACATTGCACGCGTACACACACAAATATTTCTGGTTTCCTAAAGTAATTCAGTTATTGCTGCAACATAACAGCGGAAAGCATACCCTTGATGGGAGAATCTCAACAGCTGGTGAGGAAAGATGCACATCTCTGTCAGAAATAACCGACACACTTTGACTTCCCTTGTCTTGCGGAGCCAAGCCAGGCAAGCACTGCGCAAGTAGTGACGGAGCACGCATTGCACCCTAATACTCGTAATCGTACTTATCAACTTCAATCACCGCAGTCCTCTGCCATTGCCATCAAAATCCAACACCATTAGCCTTCAATTACATAAATATCTACAAATTTAATTCTCAAAAAACGTAAATGCAAGATTATAGGCTGAAATAAAAAAAACCTCACAAAATCACCGCAAACTACAACAAATACAAACACGTTAACTTTTCCTATACGTAAAATAGGCACCTAAAATTAATCTATTTTTTCCATTTTTTCCCCTACGAACTCGAAACTAACTCGATCACTACCCCGAGCAGCAAAACCGAACCGAAACCGAAACCGAAACAGAAACAGAAACAGCAAACAAGATCAAAATTGAGCCCAATAACATTCGAGATTTCATCAACTACTCACAAAATTTCAGGATCTCACAAATACACAATCAATCAAGCACACAACTCTCACAAATATACATACAAACTTTCAATCAAGGACAATTCAATCAAACACAATTCAAAACACAATTCAACAAAGCATATATAGATACAACTATATATATAAGCACAGTAAAACCCTAAGACTACCTCAGATAGAACCAGCACTTCTGATTGAAAGATCTGCAATGAAATGATGAGATTATAGATACAACAACTAAATATATAGATACAAGGCGATTGTAAGTATATGCTGGGTGTATTTTTGTATATTCCAAGTCAATGTGAGCAAGTTAGAAGGAAGAAGAAGAAGCTTCGGAGCTGTACGTGTTGACAACTGAAATGACCAAAATACCCCACTCTTTATGATTTATGACAGCTAAGTGTTATATTTGGTTATGGGAAATTTTAGAAATGTTGAGGGTATTATTGGAATGTTGAAATGTGAATTAGGAGTAAAAGTCCGTGCTTAACGTGCTCCAACTGTTAAGTGTAAAATGGAGCGCTTTTTCCAGCAGCATTTTGTTCATGTTGTTTTTTCAACTCTATTTTTTAAAATTAAAATGGATTTTTTTTAATATTATATAAATTTTTTAATTTAATTTAAATTACAATTTCTGATATTATATTATTAATTTGAATTAAATTGATAATTCATTTCAGTTGGAAAAGGTAATTGGACGGTTGTTAATAATTATCATATATTTACTTTATTTTTATTAAATAGAATTGATCATGTTATTTTTGGAAAAGAAGGGCGCTTTGTTAGAAAAAAATAAAAAATGTAATGTATTTTAGCTGAAAAGGATAATTAGTTAGTTATTAATAATTATTATTCTATTTTATTATACAAAATTGTGTGTAATATTTTTGGAATATGAGATATTTTAGTTGGTAAAAATAAAAAGGGTAACCTGTTTTAATCGAAAAAGTTAATTAATGTTTTAGTTTAAAAAGATAATTAATAATAATAATCAATATACTTATATAAAGGAGAAGACGAAGGCGTTTATGTGGCGCCTCTCAGATCGTCTCATTATATTTTTCGAATTTTCTCAATATTTTGAATTAAAAAATATTAAAAATTACAATTACCTAAATTATAGCTGATAAGATAAGTCATAATTGGATTTTATCTCTTAGATTAGTAGACGTCAAGTCATATAATTCTATAAGGAAGCAAATCCCTATCTTTTATAAAATTATAGCGGATAAGATAAGTCAGAATCGGTTTCTATGTCTTAGATTAGTAGACGCCAAGTCATAAAATTCTACAAGAAACCAAACCCATATCTTTTATAAAACTACACCGGATAATATAAGTCAGAATCAGATTCTATCTCTTAGAAAAACTACAATTACCTAAATTATAGCTGATAAGATAAGTTGAAATCAATCTATCTCTCAGATTAATAGACGCCAAATCCAAATCATAAAATTTTACAAGGAAGCAAATCCCTATCTTTTATAAAA
>PHNY01131890.1:632-13337 GCA_003724115.2 Anethum foeniculum
TAATAAGATAGAGAATTGCTTCCTTGCCTCAACTAGCAACTCTGCATAAAACAAACAAAAACAAATCAAAAGACACAACATACTTGAGTACAAAACACCAATTTAAGCCATTATATAGCGTTCCAAGTAGATATAAAATCCACTTATCACCTGTCAATTAGGAAAGCAAATCAGAATTCCACACAAAGCCAAGAAACTGGTATCAACTAGTAAACTTTTAGAACTCTTACATTTAGATCTATTTGGTCCAGAAGCTTATAAGAGTATTGGAGGTAAACGGTATGCTTTTTTATTGTTGATGATTATTCTAGATATATATGGGTATTGTTTTATCTACTTAAGATTGTGCTTATCGTGATTTTGAGAAGTTAATCAAGTTACTTGAGAATAAGCTTGTGACAAGAGTTGTAGGTATACGAAGTGCTCATGGTGGTGAATCCCAAAAAGACTTTAGTACTTATTGTGAAGAAAGAGGAATCTAACATGAATTTTCAGTACCTTGTACACCACAGCAAAATGGATTTGTAGAGAGAAAGAACAGATCTCAGCAGGAAACAACAAGGACTTTGCTTCAGGAAAGCAAGCTACCAAGAAGTTTTTGGTAGAAGCTGTCAACATAGCAAGCAATGTTCTTAATCGGGTGTTAATCAGATTAATTCTCAACAAAACTCCTTATGAACTGTTGAGGAAAAAAAAAGCCTAACATTGGTTACTTTAAAGTCTTTCGATCTAGATGCTTTATACTCAAAACTATTGAAAGGGATGGTAAATTCGATTCCAAATCTTATAGAGCCATATTTTTTGGGGTATTCTTTAACAAGTCATGCTTAGAGAGTATATAATTTATCTAAACGTATTGTTGAAGAGTCTATTAATGTTTCATTTTAGGAATCTAATGATGATCTGTCAAGGGAAGATGAAGATATTCCAGGTACAGGTACTGATAGCAAGATGACAAAGAAGAAATATGAGTCTCAGCAAGTTGACAATTCGAATGATGCAACTCAAGAAGCTAATAAGGAAACTGAAACTACTTCATCTATTAGTGGAACACTGGATAAGTTGTCTAGAATTACTTTGGAAGGTCTTAGAGGAAATAGGACACACAAAATTCAACGTATCAATGATGGTGAAATTCACTCACCTCCTTCGAAGAGAATTTGAGTAAATGAAGAAGTCATAGCTCAACATTTTCTGCCAAAGTCAACAAGAGTCGTCAAGACTCACCCTTCTGAATTGATTATTGGTGATAAATCAGAAGAAATCAAGACAAGAACAGGTGCAACAAACATTTATACTTTTCTAGCTTTTCTAGCTAAAGACGAACCAAAGAATGTTAATGAAGCTCTTAATGATGAAAATTAGACTATGATAATGTAGGAAGAAGTCAATCAGTTTGAAAGATGTGATGTTTGTGAACTTGTGGAGCCTCCTAAAGATACTTATATCATTAGTACTAAATGGGTTTTCAAGAACAAAGTTGATGAATTTGGAAATGTTACTCGGAACAAGCCAAGACTGGTAGCACAAGGATACAATCAACAAGAAGGCATTAATTTTGATCAAACATATGCTCCGGTTGCAAGATTGGAATTCATTCGAATGTTACTCTCATTTGCATGTTATAAGAAAATCAAGCAACGTCAAATAGATGTAAAGAATGCTTTCTTAAATTGATTTCGAAAAGAAGATGTTTATGTCAAGCAACCTCCTGGATATAAGAATGAGAAATATCCTAATCATGTGTTCAAATTGAAGAAGGAATTATATGGATTAAGGCAGACTCCTCGTTCTTGGCATTAAATGGTTTTATTCGATGTACAATCAATCATACTTTATTCAATATATTTAAAAGTAGAGATATTTTAGTTGTTCAAATATATGAGAATGATACTATATTTAGTGCTACTAATGATTCTTTATGCGATTGGTTTTCTAAGTGTGTGCAGAGTGAATTTGACATGAGCATGATGGGAGAACTCAATCATTTCTTGGGTTTACAAATCAAACAAACTCCTGAAGGCACATATGTACATCAATCCAAATATATCAGGAATCAGCTTAAAAGATTCGGATATGACAATATCAAGTCGAAATCAACACCGATAAGTACGTAAATATCTATACTTAATTATTTTAAATAAAGAAAGCCTAAAAGTACATACATATTAGAGTTTATATGAGTACGTAACATAAGTTATTGGCATAATTGTAATAATATTTACAAATACTTCTGTTACATGAATACTCTCCTTGTATTCATACAAAATGTAGCATCCTGGAATTTGGCGTATTGTATTGTGAGTATTATATGTATATATGTGGATTTTGTGGTTTTTCTGAAATTTTTTGGTTATATTAAGTTTATGTAAATTAGATAATGAGTATATGATCATACTTCCTCCAGTTTGATGAGCCCTATGTGACCTATGATATGTGAAGGATCGATAAGTGAATCTATTTAAATTACCGATTGCGTGTTAGAGAAAATTCTGATTTATTTGGAAATAGATAATTGAAAAATATGTGAAATTGAGGATTCTAGTATAAGCTTGTGTGTTACATGTTAAAATGTGTCTACCTGTGTTAGTATATGGTAGAAATAATTGCAAGTAGAATTATGTGTTTTAAATTGCATTTTTATATGAAAATATGGCTTTTCTAGCTTTTAAATATTCACGTAAATTCATGGAAATGTCTTTTAATTATAATTATTTTTCTAACACTTTTACAAAGTAATTATAGACTTTTTAAAAATGTTTCCATAATTTATTTTGGCATTTTAATATTTTAAATCGAATTTACAATCATTTTTGCATTTACCAACCACTTATCTTGTAAAAATCATATAAAATAATATACTAGCTCAAAAATTATTTTAAAAATATATACAGAAAGCTAATTTCGTTCTCTACATTCTAAAAATGGTTTCTAATTTATTTTTCCATTTTTGAATTATCAAATATTTATACAAGTACGTTTTTGTTAGAGTTTCTCTTCTAAACAAAATAGAATTTAATAAAGTAACAATATGAAATGACCATTGTGCTCTTGGGACTATAAACCCCAGCAACACTTCTCTTTTCCCCCATTTTCTTTTCTTCCTTCTTCCTCCTATCCTCTTTTCTCTCTCTCGGCTCTCTCTCTTCTCTCTACCTTCTCTCTATCTCTCTTCTACATGCAACCACTTAAAGTTTGAGTTTTTTGAAAACTAAAATCATAAACCTTGTTCTTTTTCCTTCCTAATCAACTTACACCTTTGCATGTAAGTGTTTCTTAAAGTAAAATTTGAGGGTTTTAAAACTAGGAGTTATTGTTAAGTTTTAATGGAGGAATAAGGATGATGTAAGGAGAATGGGAGCCAAACGCCTCGAGTTAGGCCATGAGACCACTCGGTGGGTAGGCTACCACCGGCCGTGACCTTAGGGGAGCCGGTGGTGTGGTTTTTATACTGTGATTTGATGATATATGATGTGTCTTGGTTGTTTGTGTTGTGAATTGTAAATGCATGCTAGTATTAAGTTGAATTTTGATAGTATAAGTGTGTGCTATGATTTAGTAATGATAATTAAAGAGTTATTTTAAAAACTTTGCTTTTGTTCATGCTTAATTTAGTGGATAGATGATTTTGTGAATAAATGATTAGTAGTTGAGTGTTATCTTGTGAATTAGAGATTTATGTAATGATGCATGTAAAGCTAGTTGAACCAAGTTTTATTCAGGTTTTTGGTTCGAATTACATGAAATAATTCGGTTCTTATGACTTGCTTTGGTAAATTATTTAGATGATCTAAATATGATATTAATACTTGACTTTGTGTTTAAGGTAAAGTTAAGTTGAGTCATGATTAGCAATTTGAGTTCTATATGAGGTTTTGGTGATGTTTTGGTTCGAAAATTTGAGAATAAAGAGGCTTTAGATCCTTTTAACTCTTAAATGAACTTGCATGTTCGTTTAATTTGATTTCCATGATTATATAGATGTTAGTATAATTAATTTCTTGATTTATTTAGTTGATAAATGGTAAAGAGGTCATGCATGCTACTTCTCTAAATTTTATTTGAATTTTCTTACTATATATGGTTCGAATTTTGTATAATTCGAAGGGGGATATAATTTAAAATTAAATTTCTTAAGTTTGTGATCTTGTTTGAGTGTTATAAATTAATTGGTAATTGATAGAAGGATGCATGTTAGTCTATTGATTTTAAAATTGAATTTTTGCTAGTAATTTGGTTCGAATTATTTGATTAATTTGAATAGGATGAGTTGATTAACTTTGATTTGAAATTGGTTGAGTTGTAATGGTCATTGGTAAATAATTTGATAAGTTAGTAAGTGATTGATAGACTCACATAGACTTTAAGCTTTGAAAATGAAATTTGAATGGCCTAGAACCATGATAGGTTCGAATAATTCTATATAATAAGAAAAGAGAATTGTTTCGATATGGTTTTGATGGTTAGTGACTCTAGTAAATGATTGTAATTGGGTATAAGTCCTTATGTAATTTTTGAAAGATAATTTGGTATCTTTTTTATCATAATTAGTTGAATTATATAAATAAAAAGGGATAAAATTTATTTTATAAATTGCAAAGTTAATTGGAGGTTAGTAATGATGTTAGCTTAAGAATGTGATTTGCCTTGATAGTTAATATGTTAATTTGAACATGTTTTGACTTAGTTTGACTTGTTTGACCAATACTTTGACTTGTGCATGCTAGTTGGATGAATTGTAATCTAGCCTTAGTACTTGGATGAGATCACGTGATTTATGATTAGTTGTTTACAACTTGAGTGTCATAAGTTGATCATATATGTAACTTTGCGACTAAAGTGTTAAGTGCTTGTTTGACTTTAAGTTGACCGTTAGTGGTCATAAGTGCTAATATTATGCATTGCTTGAGTTGACTATATGATTAGTATTGATTTGCTTGATTGTGATTGGTTTTGGTGTCAATTTAAAAATCGACTAGTTGGTCAAAATACAGGGGATATGCTTCCGAAATTTTGTAAGGGTCCTTTACGGACCTAATATAGTTTGGCTATCACTCGTTTTTATTTTTATATGACTAATAGCTAAACGATCTTCGACAATTTACTTTCTTAAACTGTTTCACTTAATGTTTAGAAGATAGTTTTACGACGATAGTGAAAGTTAAAGTTAAGCGATCATATGGTCAACGGCCATTTGACTTTACTTGACTTAACTTGAACTAATCAAGTAAGACTATAAAGATGATTTCAAATGACTTTCAATTTTCAACCTCTGTTTTTTTAAAAAGTCAAATATTTTGCCAAAAGAAGATTATTTCAATAATTCTGTTTTCGGAAAATGAAATGTCTTTCAAATACGATTTCAAACTTTAAGTTGAAGATCAAATAGTTACTATTATCTGTGATATGTGTTATGTGGATAGTACTATATGGTATGATAGTACTTATAAGGTATATTGTGGGAATCGAAAAGGGTAGTTCAAAGTTAGACGTTCAAGGAGAACGTCGAGAAATATTAGGATTATTTCTGAAGTATTGTCTTTACTCGTGTAGATATAAAGAGTGAGAAAGCTTCCGTAGGAAAAGGAAAGGCTAAGCTCGAGATCCAGTGAAGTAAATTGCTAGGCAGGAAAGCTTTTGTAAGGCAAGTGACAGTTCCTGAACCATATCATTTATTTCTGTCTACCTACTTTCAGTCATGTGATATTCTGATTTTCTGAAGAGCATGTTTCTTTATGATAGCCTATTCCTATCCTATTGATAATGGAAGATCATTGATTAGAATTGAGGATTATTTACCCTGTTCATTCTTGTTACCTTAAATTGATAATACCTATGCTTAAACCCCATTGCAAACACTTTTAATTAAAACCTTGTTACTTGATAATACCTATGTTTGATTACCCATTGCGAACTCTTTTATTGATTACCATTTTGTTTATAATACCTATACTTGATTTCCCATTGCGAATCCTTTTATTAAATACCTTTTTGTTGATAATACCTATGCAAATCCTTATTACTAAATGCCTTTATTATTAATACCTATGCTTTCACCCCTGTGATTTCTTTATTTAACCTTTTACTTATGACAATACCTATGATTGATTCCCTATTGCGATTCCTTTTACTTGATACCTATTTACTTGAACCTATCATCATTGAAAGTTTTAAAAATGAACTTAAATATGATTTCAGACTTTCATGGAGTCTTATTTTATCTCAAATGATTTGGTAATGTTTTAAAAATGAAAACCGGTTTTGGTAATTAATATAAGAACTCCTTCTAAATGGTTTTCTTTACGGATTCCTATAGATTGTAGGCGTAAGAGGCCGAGTAATGCCGGTCCAGCACTTTTTATTGTGGTTAAGTTAATAATGCTAGCAATGACAATAAGTCTAGCTGACTGGTAATGAAACTAGTCTAGGGATCCCATTAATAAAAGTCCAAAGGGACCTTATGTCCAGTATGGGGACATTACGTGGCTGATCACCCGTATTGTCTGAGCATTGTGGAAAAACTCCAATCAAATTAATGTTTTATTTAAGAATGTTATATAACTGTTTTGAAACAAAATTTTGGATAGTTGTTAATGATTGTTGATCAAAGATTTCTTTCGTTTTAAAAACGAAAAGCTTGATTATTGATAAAATGAACCATGTTTTTATCATTATCCATTCTTGGAAGTTATATTGATCTCTTGCCCAAGACCTTAGATATTAATTGATATTTCATCATAGCTTAACTGTTGTTGATATAGTTGCTTGCTGAGCTATTGGCTCACTCTTGTTCTTTTGTTATCTAACCTCTTTCTGTTAAGCCCGAAGATGGTGAGATTGAAGTAGACCGCTAGGAAGGCAGCCGCTATGAAGTCTGTTTACCCTGGACCTTATCAGACAGTTGTATTTGCTGTGTTAGCTTTTTGGAAAGGATGTTGATTAGTGGTTGTAATCTTTTTGGAAGATTATGTTTAAATTTTCGTCGAAGTTTATATTCATAAAAGGTTTGTAATAATATTCTTTTGGTTGTAAGATTAAGTTTATCTTACAAATATAATGTTAGGTATTATGTTAGATCTTGTTTCATACCATTACCTGTTAAAGATCCTGTTAAAGTAAGGGGCCAAGTCTATATGCTTTTATCTTTATTGTTAAGGTTTATATTTGTTAGTGGTTGGTGACTCCCCAATCTAGGCCCCTGATTGGGAGGGTGTCACACCAAAAACACTTTATATTTCACAGAGTACATACATGAGACCCTTAAATCCTCTTTTAATTTCTAAAATATTAATTTAGTTTCGAATATCTCAAAATGAATTCTTCAATTGAATTTTGTGTTTGCTTATTGTCCGTGTATAACATGAGCACATGTGAACTCACGTGATTTTAACATAATACCTTACATTATATTTGTAAGATATAAACTGATCACGTATGTAAGATTATACTTCACGACATATTACAATATTTGTGATTTTTTTGTGAAATTGTACTTAGCATTGTCTTTAATTCATTTTCATTTATAATTATCTACATATTATGTATGTATGCATGTATGTATATATTTATATATGTGTATGTATTTATGTATGTATCTGTTCATTTCTATTTGTGTATGTGTATGTGTGTGTATATACGTACATATGTATTTGTGTATATGTGTGTATGTATGTATGTGTGTGTGTATATATATATATATGTCCAAATATCTGTAAGTATGTATGTGTGTACGTACATTCGTATATGTATGCATGTATGTATGTGTATATACATGTATGTATGAATGTACATATATATATATATATATATATATATATATATTTCAAATTTTTAACTAATCTGAAAATTAATCAAGTTAGTTTAAATTTAAATTTTAAACAAATATTATAATATTGAAAAATTTTCAATATATGTTACTTACTCCGTCACAGCCAATTGCTAATACTTGGGTTGGATAAACTTACCCCTCTTTCCCAATTATGAACACTTAATGCAGATGAGAATACTATGAAAAAATGATGAGACCGTTAAAAATTATAGAAAATTGGGTATATTAGTGAGAGTTTCGAATTTGTACATTAAAAATTTTATTTAATCTAAAATTCCTATTTATATTTGATTTTAAGTATTACAATACAAGAAAGATTATATATGGGTCTATCTATATCAAGATCTAACGATCCTTTTTATTATGGGTCTATCTATTATATATAAAAAATATTTTTTTAATTGAAAGAAGGATAAATATACATCAGGTGTATTCAAAATTTTAATATTACAAATTTAGAATGTCAAATGTATTACATTTATACACAATATTTTAAAGTGAAGAATAAGGTTTTATAAACAGTATATCAATTATCATTATTTTTACTCGGAAGCTAAAACAATCTTTAAAATCAAGAATAAAAAGTTTTATAAACAATATATAAATTATCGTTATTTTTACTAAAAAAGCTAAAATAAAAAGAAGGATATGATAGAAGGAGAAACCCGGTTTATGTAATAGGAATTTTAATTGCAAATCAAAAGACGAAGTATCTCAGCTGGTTACAAGCACATAATAGGTTGAGGTGGTTAATGCTTCGATTTACCACAACAACTTAACATAAATATATTTATTTCTTTCAAAAAAGACAGTAGCATGTACATGTAATTTTGTAAAACATTAGGGTAAAACAATAATTTCACAGGGGGTTTATTGGCTCAAAATGCCCCTAAAAAAACCCCTTGTTCTCCTATTATATATATATATATAATAACTAGCATAATAACCAGTGCGAGGCACGAGTCATTTTCTAGAATTTTTTGTAAAATACGTAGTAAAATATTTTTGATTATTTGTTTATTAATAATTATTAGATTATAGTCATTCATTGTATGTTTGATATATTACAGGGTAGGTACATTATTCTCGATGAGGGAAGGAAATGGGTTTATAATACTCTTACTGTCGCTTGGAAGTTGCACAAGGCTCGTGTGAAAAAGGCCTATTACACTAAATACGACACTGATGAGGAAAGATTGGAGAATAGGCCCGATCGGGTCCCATTGGAGGATTTTAAAATGCTGTTGAAGTACTGGGGGGATGAATCAGTTCAGGTCGTAAATAGAAAAACCTTACTTAGTTAAATATAAGTTTGGCAAATATGCACAATTCCAGAAATTATTTACGACATTAATTTCTTATGAAGTGATATGTGTATTTGTTGTTATTTTACAGAAATTTTCTGCGAATAATGCAGAGTGTCGTAAATCATTGGTTGAGATGCACACATTGGGTCGTAAACCTGTAGCCATGGTAGTTGAACAGTTGGTATGTGTTTTCCTTGTAAAATTTTATTTTTAACATAATGATTTATTAAATGATTGTTTAGCATCGTAAGTAGCTTAATAGACTTTATATGTCCAATTGTTTGGTAATAAATGTGTTATATGTTATAATTCTAATTCTACAAGCATCTGAAGGGAAATATTATAATTTCTAATTTGTATGATGATAAGTGATCTGAGGCCATAAATCATATATGTGAATCTATGGCCTTGTGTTAAAATTTCTATTTCTGCAAACATATATGTGTATCGAGGAAAAGTTTAATAGAAATTACTTGTGTTACACAAAATCCACTATGGCTTTGATAACTATATAAAAAAATTGATTAGAGAAGGAACATATTTATTCCACATAAATGTGCGAACTAGTGTTATATTACAACTACTAGTATTGAAATTAATTTATCGTTCAGATCTTGTTATCTAGGTAATTCTTGTTTTTAAGTTTATAAATTTCTTGTTTTCGCTCTTGTACTTGTATTTTTAATTCACAGTTTTCGTGTTCTATTCTGTTTTTATTTAATGTGCAAATTTCGTGTTTTTTAACCTGCTCATCTTTTTATTTTTTAATGGATTATATTGTGTTTTTTGCTGGTAAATTGTGATTAATGATATATTTTGTATTTATTAGCAATTCATATGTTCTTTATAGATTTTTTAAGAGATACGAACATAATTTTTATAGTATGACATGTTAAATATTTTATCCAAAAATGACAGAAAAAGGCTGATCCAAATCTTGAGCATCCATCCGATGCTCAAATATATTTAGTCACTCGTAAGCGGGAAGAAGGGCGGAAGTATAAGTCAAATACTAAATAAATGAAGGAGAAACTTGTAAGTATATTTATCGTACAGAAGCAGTCTGTATTAGTCGTGTATTTCAGCTACTGAACTAGCCATTTCTTGCAGGAAAAAATTCAGAAGTTGATGGAAGAGGGAAAATAGGCTGAAGCAAATGTAGTCGCTTCTGAATGGAAGGACCATGCACCAATTTGGCTATTGGGAAGGTCAGGTACCAAGGGTGTGTCGACGTCAACCAAAGCTTCTACTCAGCAGCAAGTGCAAGAGTTAACTGAAAAGGTAAGGAACCTTGAGAGCGAGTTAGAAGCCTAGGTCGACAGAAAGATGTAGGAGAACATGGCTTAGATGATGAAAAAACTGGGAAAAGCGAATCCCGGTTTGACCTTCAATATTGAAGACGTATGTCCCACGATTTCAAGTGAACAAGAAGAAAATGGTACTCCAATCACCACTCAAGGAGGCGCAACTTCTTAGCGACTTTGTTATACCTTATCTACTATTTGGTCACCTTTGTTCTTTTCAATATTTTTTACTTTTGGTTGTCGGAAGTTGGATTTGGGTGTATATGCCCCGTTTAAGGTAGTTTGGTAATTGGTATGTTTTAGAACTTCTTAGATGCTTGTCAGGGGTTTTTGTTAAATGCTTGTTAGAGCTTGTTGGGGCTTGTTGGATGCCTGTTAGGCTGTTTTTGTTGGATGCTTGTTGGATGCTACTTATGGTAGGTATCAAGGTAAAACAAAACTGCTACGACCAAATTTTTACTTTTCTAGTGCTGCATTTGCCTTCATATTGTGTTGCAGTTTACATAAATGTTGTGTTGTAATTAATAATATGGTGTTGTAAATAAGTGAAATTAATGTTGTATATGGCTAAAAATGGTGTTTCCTAACAAAAAAATGGTGTTGCAAAAGGTGTAGGGCCCACAGGTGACGTGGCAAAAGTGGGGTCCACTGCTGACGTGGCATGGTGAGCCCCATAAATGATGTGGCATGGTGGGACCTAGAGTTGACTTGGAACTGGGGGACCCACAGCTAACGTGGCAATGTGGGCCCCACGGATGACATGGCCATGTGGGCCCCACAGCTGATGTGGCCATGTGGGGCCCACAACTGACGTGGCAATGTAGGCCCCACATCTGACATTCCAAAATGTTGACCTGGCAAAATGACCTGTCACGTGCCATGTAGGATACCGTGCTGACATGGCTTGTTATTATGTAACACCATTATTGTTGCCAATATATGCATTTTCTGATGCACGTATTGCAATGCTTTATTACGTTGTAACTTTCGTTGCCTTAAGGCTCTACGGCCACGCCCGTATTGGCAACGCCTGCTTGGTGTTGCCTATTACCTTATGCAACATTATTTAGGCCTTATGCAACTGCATAGTAGGGGTTGCCTATGTGCACTTATGGCGCAGTGTATTGTCGAAATTGCCAATTATTGAACCTATTTTCCATACTTTGCCTTTAAAAGCGACCAAATTCAAATTATTTCCCACCATCTTGTTCAGCATAAACGACCAAATTCAAGTCATTTACAAACGTCTTCTTCAGCAAAAAAGACCGAATTCAACCATTTCCAACCATCTCGTTCAACATAAGCAACCAATTAATTGGTCGCTTTTGCTCAGTCGCTTTTAATTAGTTATTTTCGGTTGATCACCTACTACTATATACACGACCAAATATAACGGACCATTTTTTTTGTTTATATTTTCAACCGAAAATTGGCCGTAAATAGTTCTTCATTTGCGACCAACCTTTTGTGACCAAAATTTAGGCCAATTGGTCGGAAATAGTTATGACGTGGCTTTCCATATTAAGAACTACAAATCTTATAAATAACCGAAAATATTTGTCGGTCGAGGGGTTGTTTTGCTTTTATTTCTAACTAATGGGTCAAAACCAACCTGGTTTTAAATGACCGATTATACAGTCGTTCGGGGGTCGGTTTTGCATTCATTTCCAACCGACATGGGCCATTTGCGACCATTTTTTTCGATTGTTTAAGACTCTTTTTTCTTGTAGTGTATTGTAATAGCCTGCTTATGGCTTACTGTAAGGAACAGGAAGAAGAAGTGCTTCAATGAGTACCAATGGAAAATAGTAGATTTTCAAAATCAAAGATCCTGTCCCATGTTTCTCATAGTTATTGGCTGGTAAACATGCATTACTATGTCCTTTAAGATAATGTGCTTATTGATTTTGTAAACGAACTTTCCGTCATCCTATATAAAATGTTATTTTGCATTTTTGGAATGTAGATATCAATGTAGACTTTTGTAAGAGTTACATGCCAAATAAAGGTCTTATAGTCATTTTGGTGGATGACCTTGGAGAACAGTGCGACTCAAAACCCTCATAAAACAGTATGGTCTGAGTGATTGGAGAGGGTTATGGATAAAGTTTAGACTGATAATGGGAGAAATTGTGATTTTCATATAATCTGACGAAATATTTTTTTCATAATACTTGTGCTTGTTGAAGTCCCAAATACACAGGTGCCAACCTTACTCCACTGATTTTTGTTAATATCCATATACATATATATATATATATATATA
>PHNY01131918.1:4123-14239 GCA_003724115.2 Anethum foeniculum
AAATTTGTGTCTTTTTGTCAATTTGTTCTTGTTGAATTTCATGATCTTGAAAATTGGTAACTGAAATGATGTTGCAGGAGGGATCCATCGGTAGACAGGGCTATATAATTGGACTTAAATAGTATAAAACATATACTTTGGGGGACTTGTAATGTAAATGTAAGACAATATAGTGATTGGATTAGGCCATTGTTGTCACGGCAGTAAGTGAAGTCGAGTACATGGAGGTCCAGCTAGTCGACAAATTAATAATAATAACAATAAGTTAAATAATATATACAGTATAATTATATGTTATATAATTCTAGTTCCTAAGACATACCAGCATACCACATTGTTGTGCAATTCTGTTTTCGTATGCAAGTAATTAATCTGCTTTACATTCACATCTCTGTCCATAATAGCAACTTACCCCAATGCAGCAAGAAGCCATAATGTTGCAGATTTGAAGAAAACAGAATGCAAATGCAGGATGCATTCTACAGATTTATGACATGAATAATGCATTCTGCAGATTTATAACATGCACAATGCAGAATGCAGATTTGTAACATGCAGAATGCAGATTTGTACTAACTTAGTATAATGGAATGTGAATGAGGATTGCATAAATTAAATTCAAATGATTGATAAATTATATTACACAAAAGGATTTGAATAAATCAAAATAATTAGTTTCTCTGGATTACCACAGAGTACCATGTTGAAATTGAATCTGGAAGTCTTTATTAATTCTTCTGCTGAGGAATGTTTTCTATATGGTGATTTTCTGTTAATGGACTATTGTTTAACATTTGTTTTTATTAAATTATTCAATTATGTTTGTCTGCGGTGCTGTTAATGTTATATTTGTACATTCCAGGTGTCAGACTTCGGATGTTTATTTTTGGAGTCAGAAACCTGACTTTGCAATCTTTAACAACTTTGTATGTGGTTCCAAGTCTTAACAAATGTAGATTTTGAACTGAGATTTTGCTGTCACATGTGTCTTGTATCTTGTTAATTGAGAAACTTCTATTTATGGACTGTTTAGAAACAATTATAAGATTTTGGTAGCTTTTTGAATCACATGTTGTATCCTTATATCTGCCATGAGTTTCCTGTGTTTTTATATGATAATGTGTACCACATTATCCTCCTAATGTACTTTCTTGCTTTGCAATATGTGTGTGTGTGTGTCCTGTTCTTAAATTGTTCATTTCCTCCTTTTCAGGAATATCATAGTAGCGATTCAAAGGTCATTGCACTAGATTGGAAACAGATAGAGTCTGAAATTTCACAACTTAAACATTTCCATGGTTAACCAATCAATGTCATCTCGAAAACGATTTCAGGACTGTTTGCCTATAAAACCTACATTGAAGAAAAGGTCGACCTCTGAAGTATCAGAAGATAGACCTCGCAAACGTGTTTCATTTTCTGTTCAGTTGACAGAACCATCAAAAAGCCATCACGATGGTTAGGCATTGGATAATTGATGGAATCACAGATTTTGTGTTATTTGTTTTTCTCGCTCTTTTTCTTAATCACAGTGTTGATGTTTTTCACTATGCAGGAATTGAAGTCTCAATCTGTAGACGTGAGTCACCTGATTCAGTTAATGATCGTGGAAATAAAAATGATGTACATTCTCTGGTCTTGGAAGCATCAATGAGTATAACCAACAACAAAGACAACAGAAAAAAAAGTTCATCATTTCCATTTGTGAAGGCTTTGCCTATTTATTCGAGAGGTTTTACATCTTTATAATCGATCAACATAACCTTTTATTAAATAGTTTTTTAAAAATGTCTCCTTGTCTTTACGATACTCTTCACTAAGCTTTATAAATAACACTAGGTGCATATAATATATAGTGTTGAGGTCTACAAAGATCCTAATTTTGAAGTTCAATTTTCTTTTTTTGTAAAGAGCTTCCTAGATGGTTGTACAAAAGATTCTGTCTTTAAAAACAGTACACTAATTCCTGCACGTTTGATTGATTAGGAGTCGAATCTCAAGCTCAGTTCAATCATGACAGTACTAAAAGTGTGGAAGGTGTCGGATCTCAAAGTGAGTTCAATCATGACAGTATTAAGAGTGCAGAAGGTGTCAAATCTCAAAATGAGTTCAATTATGACAGTAAGATTACAAATGGCAGGCAGCAAAGGGTTTTGCCTACTCCGTGCCACAAGAATGGTCCTGTAAAAGATATTACATGGAGGTGAATTTACTAACCTATAGGCATTATGTTTTGTTGTCCCTATATCGCAGTATATTAAGCAACTCTTCTATGTCTTTGCTGTTGTTGATTTTCTTAGCTCACGTTTTTCTTCGTTAGTCATCTTGATGAAACCATTTTTGTTATGTCTATATAAACCATTTTTGTTATGTCTATATGCCTATGTATATTCTGCACTATGCTCCTCAGTAAAACATGGGTGCTTGATCAGACCATTAAAATTTACTCTCTGGCAACACACTTTTACCATTGGCCGTTAAGGAACCAAGCTGCTGATCGACATGTCTACCCAGACTTAAGTTTGGTTGTTAAGGAACAAGCTGCTAATTAACACGTCTAGCCAGACTTTAGTTTGCTTCATGAGTCGACTGCAATCAAACAATTGTGACTTGCATACATAATCAAGTCCAGCCCAAGTTTGCACCTTGTCCAATTCTGTCAGACTTGGCAGCAGTTTGACATCTTGTTAATGTACAATTCATATTGTACTTCAGCTGCTTTAACAAAATTTAGATATAAAAAGAAAGAAAAAAAGACATTTATATATCCGAAACTTCACTTGAGGCTGATCCCGCTTGGTATCAACTCTTTTCAGCTTCCCCTGTACTGCTCAAGTTAAATTCTTATACCTTAAAGCTTTTTACTTCATGATCCACCTCAAACTTGAATATACAGAAAACGCTTGGCTAGGCAAAACAGGCTTTTACTTGACTCTTTAATCTTTATGTATCTAGGATAAAGGGAAGCACAAAAAGGAATTTAGGAGGGACATTAAAATTTATGGTTTGGCAGATCAAGTTGCAAAGAAAATACACAAGTAACTGGTAAAATTTAAAGCACTGTAGGCATACACATTCACTTAGGTGACTTGTGGGATGTTTAACAAAGATCAGAACCCACCAGACTAAATCCTGATTCTGCATATACATACATATTGCAAGTTCTGTTTCTGTGCTTCCCATGCTTGTTTCCTAATATTCACTTGTGGATGAGTATGAATGGCACGTACGTATTTTTGTTCTTTGTAGTGGCACCGCTGAGGTAGTTGACTGTGGTAAAATAAGGATGTGCGAAGAAATGATTGCTCACCTATCTGCCAAAGTTTCCCGGAAAGCTTTGGAATTTTCAAAGAAGATCAATCCAAAGCTGCAATTTAAGCTGTTACCTCGAAGTGATTTGTATCCAAAAATCTTTCAGGAGGCATGCCCCGACAGGGATGACATTGCACTATATTTTTATCCGACCATAGAGGAGAGGTAAATTTGGACTTATATGTTGTGTATTATGTAAAATTGTAGCAGAATGTTTCAACAATTTAAGTTGTTTATTCCAATTGTAGGTCAAGAAGGCAATATTCTCGACTGGTAAAAGACATGGAACTTAAGGATTTAATGATGTGGACTCAAATTGATGGTAGAGAGTTGCTGGTGTACCCTTCCACAATCCTGCCACCAGATTCTCAGAGTGAGCTATTTTAATTTTTGCAATACTATTTATGTACCAATTCTGATAAATTAGTTTAGTAACTGATATCACAAATTTTCTAATCCCTGCCTAATTTGTCGTAATTCAAATTATAGTATCTAATGCTTCTCTGCACCTGATAATGTGTATAAATTCATGACAGAGTTGGGAAATAGCTACTTCATTTGGGGTGTCTTTGGTCGTTAAAAGAATGAAGTTGATTTCTGCTAAACAGCAAGGTACATCAAAGTTACAGAAGACAGATGCAGGGAGATGTTAACCGTTGATGTTAAAGAGTAGTTCTTACCTGACAAATAGATCAACCTCTTTCCCTTAGGTAGCGTAGTGTACCTGATATTGCATCATGGAGATTTTATGTAAGAATGAGATGAATGATTAGGTAGAAGTTGCAGCATAAAAAAATTATGTGTAGCATTTATGCTGCATTTGCATTTTTTAGTTTTTGAAAGTTGCTTGTATTGAAGGCATTTCTTTCAATCTTGGCGAATTGAACCAGACGTACTTGTGTCATCTCATATGCAATTAGCAGGGGTTAGATTTATGCATATTGAAAAATTCCTACTTTTAACTTTTTATATTTTGAAGGTTGAAGGAGAGAAATATTTTAAATGAAAATTTGGGGGAGAACATTTTTAAAAAATAACGAAGATGACGACGAAAAATTAAATAGTATGGACGATGGGATAAGATTTCAGTATTCAAAAGAAATATATGCAGGTTAAAAGAACTAAATTAGTAAAAAAAATTAAATAGTATGGACGATTGGATAAAATTTCAGTATTCAAACGAAATATATGCAGGTTAAAAGAACTAAATTAGTACCAGTTTCATTGAATAAAATATAGGCCATGTTTTGTAACTAAATTTTAAATTGTTAAATTGGTGTTTTTATATTTCAAAACTTGAGAGCAAGAGATAATTATAATTGTCTTGTATATGAGTGTTTGTTTGGTTAATAGTAGTAATTGACTTCCATCCTGGGAAGTACAGAATCATGTTTGGTTAATATTTGGAATTCACTTCTATAGCAAGGCCACATAAGGTTCTAGCAAGGCCGAAACTCAGGTTCAATGCTCAAACAGTCAAACATAAGAGTTGCCAAGGGGTGATCGTCCAAAAAGATTCATTGTGGTTGGAGTTCATGGCAGTCGACAAGATGATTGGATAACAGAACTTCTCTACATCAAACAACGGATTATCTTAACAAATACATTGACATTTAAGTGGAATCATAAGAAACCGCGAAGTCAGTTAAGAATGCCTCTCCATCTCCAAAACTTTCCTATTTATCTTCTAGTGTAATCCTGTCTGTAACGAACTCTTTACATTAAAGCATATGAGATTTAAGAATCTCTAGTTTCCTTGTATAGCTGTTTGTTCAGCTTCTGATTACTTTGGAGATGGCTGCACCTGCAGTCTGGACTATATCTTGGCACAATTTTTTCAGTCAACCTTTTTATCCAAAGTATCATATGTCCAGTTCGCTCTCCATATAATCGATGGTGTCAAAAGCCGCTCTGATTTCCAGCCTGATAATTGTAGCTGCCAAATGAAAATTGTATGATACATATTTAAGCTCAAATGCACTATTTGAAAGATATAAGCATTTGATAGATTCGTAAAAACTATCTAATTGTACAAGCTATAAGCTACTTTTAGTGGAGAAGATACAGCAGTCAAGTTTATATAGGTGTCAAGTGTCTCATAAGGTAATAAATTTGGGTTTCATACTGTCATTATAATTTCACAAATTTACTATACTTACAAGATTACAGACAGCCATATAGTTTCATGATTTATGATTATACAGAAATATGACTCTTTAGGAATATCCAGGTGCATTAGGTTCACTGCACGTGGGGACACATAATTTCTATATTTTCCTGTACTAGACATGTCTTAATCTTGTGAAAACTGTGAATTAAATCCCGGTATAAGTATTTGGGAAAAAAGCATCTGAAAAACAATGCAAAACAAATTAGTTTACCAGTTCGTACAATTGCTTAATCATATTATCCATACTTTTCGGTTTTTATCCTTTAAGTGACTTTTATATTTCTCTTACCAGCAGTGCAGCCTGCTTTTCTACTATATTTCATTAAATATAGCTGTAAATTAATAAAGGCCCCTCACCTTATGTTATCGACTACAGCTATCCTAGAATATTAATACTCAACAAAAATTGTTTATAAAACTAATGTTTGAGTTATGAACAGATTCACCATTCAGTCTCTGAACAAGTCACTGCTAGAAAGTTGCAGCATTTTGGGGTTAGTCATTTGCTACTCCTTGTTTAATTCTCTCACACACATCCCGGCTTTATATTACACATTGCATCACTAATTCTCCAACAAGATAACTGCTTAAGTTGAGAGATCTAAACTGTGGACGATGTATGCTTGGTGATAAACAAACCAGATATCTTCATATATCCAACAAAGTTATATGTGTATGTCAGCAAATGTGTATTAATGAGGTACCTTCAAGAAAAACTCTTCGTAATATTTATCCACCCATGACTGACTCTCCAAGTGGACAGAGCTTTTCTTGTCAACAAGATTTGCCATGACAAGTGCATGAATGTATGCCTGCAAGACATCTCCAGCGGTCGAGTCTTTATGCATAAATATTCTAATGAATCCTTTCTTTTCATGCAGCAAGTACTTGGCTGGAAAGTCCAGGAAAGAAAGGTTTAATATTCTAAGTTCGTTGATTGTATATTAATGCACAAGGATATAAAAAATTCCAACCATTCTTGTAATGCGACCGAGCTGCTTGTATAATCTCTTGCCTGTTTTACGTAAAAAAAAAAAAAAGGTCATTTATTCAGACAATAAAAACAATTAAAATTGATATGGTACACCGACTAAGGAACCAGCTCAGATTAATTAGGTAAGAGAATCAACCCAAAAGTTGAGATATCTATTCTACACATTATGCTTTGGGGTGACATAGGAAGGATTTGTGACATGCAGAACTACAATCCAACAGCTCCAAACTCTTTAGGTTACTGCTTACTTATGAAACTATCAAATGGAGATAATCCCTGTTGGAGTACAGTACCATATATCTATGTCTTGGAGGTCTATGACTATCTATCAAAGGAACAGAATTGCAGGAATTGGAAACTTACAATTCAATGCCATCAAAAGAAGAGATCCTGGCACCTAAGTATGCCCGAGTGTACAAGTGGGTAGCTTTCCTTGATGTCCAGGAGGTGATCCATAGTGGTAAAACATTCTCAGTGATTGATACCTGTTTTGGAGAAAGAACTGACAACCAGTTCGCAGAGCTGCATTCAATATTTTGTATCTAATGAAAAAAAACAATATATAGAGATGTTACACCAACACATTGCTCTTTTTATTACTGTGGATGTTTTGATGTTGTAGGACAGAAATTGTAAAGCATATGTGTATAAAGTAGATGATAATAATGAACCCTAATTATAAAGATACAGGCTTTCAATTACCGAACAACAGTAACAAAAATATCTCAATGTTTGCAGAGAAATTATAGAAGTACCAAAAAAAGAATAGAAGTAGCTTTGTACATACAAGGTATCCAATTTACCCCAAAATCAGAAGAGATATAGGACCATCTGATTGCAGGCAATGCTGGAAATGCCAAAAACAGATTTGACCATTGCAACCATCGGAATTTAGACACCAGTGATTGTTTTGCCATTGATGCAGTAAAATATTCATCTAAATTATATAAAGCTTTAATAGTACTATTGTACGAATGACTATACATTGGACTAGGGAGTAAAAAAAAAAAAAGACAACTATAAATTAAAGAAAGTGTACTAACTTTGCCCTGTCTCCAGATAATGTAGTAGAAGAATTGAGCTTCTTTCACAATTTAATGTAGTTAGCGACAGGCACCTGACAGCCTTGTAGTTTGCTGTAATAGCCAGAAAAATATTATTAAAAAGTACAGAGAAATATGTATATGATTAAAAAAAACACTGGTAAAGGTAATCCAATTCGGACTCTGAAATTTAAAAGCGTGCATTAAAGAGCAAGTCATTTATTTTTAGGTATAAGCATGTGAAATTAGGAACACTAATAGATATCAGTTTTGATTTGAAGTTAAAACTTTTTACATACTTGAAGGACACACTTGCAGTTTACGCTATATTAAATGTCCTGCAAGGACTTTATGTGCATGAATAATTTTAAAAACATATAGAAAAATATTCCATACTAAAAATAATGATGGAAGTCGAACCCGTACTGACCATACATATGGAACACGGTGAGTGACAAAAAAGAAAACCAAATAGCTATTGAGTGTCCCATTGTAATGTGGGCAAGGAGCATTCCTAAAGCCATCCCAATCATAGTCGCAACCGTCTCTTGGCTTCCTTCCTGTCAATAATCACAAGTAGCAGAGTCTCTAACAACAGCAAAATTAAGATATTGTATTGATGAGTTTCCCTTTGTCTTGCCTAACATATATAGATTACAGAGAGAGTGGGGGGGGATGAATAAAATTCTCTTTCAAACAGAAACAACATACCTTGGCAGATATATCTGCTGCATTATTCTGGAGGGCGAAATGCTGGGTTAAAGCAGCCCGAGTTGCTCCACTAGCAACACCAGCTAAAATTTAACATATCAGAACTATGAACCAGTGTAGAAAATTACGAAGATGATCATCATCTTTCTATTAAAAGAGGGGATTATACTTTATACAACTACACTATAACCTTTTTAAACAATATTTTCTTTTATGAGGAAGCGATGGATGTTGACAAGAACTTGAGACTTAAGAGAGAACTGGGGACAGTGAAACATAGGCCTAACGTGGTCAGCTATTGGTTTAATGCAGATCAATGATGCAATTTTATAGTCTACTAACGGTTGAAATCTTGCAAAATAAAGGTTTTCTGACAATGGTGTATCAGCTCCCCACGTGAAAGATATCACTATAGTTATTCAGTTCACAGCAGTGCTGGACAAATCGCTACAGTTATTCAGTTCCCAGCAGCAAGGTAGATCATGTGACATTTGTACTTAAAAGGGTCATGAGTAGGTTGGTTGTTACTTGTAAGTTTAGACCATTTATTTATGCATGAGTGTTTTTAGGATTCAAAGTTTGAAATGGAAAGATTTCCTTTCAGCCAATCAAATGTTCACAGAAAAAGTAACTTCCTGAATTTACTATCTGAATGTAATAACTTACTGAATGATCTTGATAAGCTCCCTATGCAGACAATAAAAACAAAAGCCGAAGGGAATAGAGGAGAAACAAGATCCATCAACATTCCTGCATCAATGCCATGGTTCCATATAATTCCATAAAATTGGCATTTGTTGTTCAAGCAATGAGAACTGTTGCAAAGACTCGTTCTCTGAGTACTATAAAGCGGCATTGATGTGTGTAATGTGTTTGTGAGAGAGAGAGATAAAAAAAATGGGTCCATGTTTATGATCTATATCCAGGCAGAATGTAGACAGTACCAAGGTCATTCATGAGATCTGCAACCAAACGCCACATTTTGGCATTGCTATCCAAGTTAGAACCCTGAAGAAAGTCGGAAAAATGAATAACCAACTTGTAAGAAGCATATTGTTCAACACAATCACAATCTAAGGATGAAAGCTCTATACCCCATAAAACGATTCAAACAATAAGGTAAGTATATCTCATAAATTTTCCGTAAACAACTAAACATTGCCTGAAAAGTAAACTAATACAGAACAGCAGACCTGATAGAATGTGAATAAGATACCTCCAAGCATTCCACTTAAATCCCTTAAAAACCACTGGAAAGATTTTGTAAACTCATAAGATTTGTGCCCATGTAAATTACAAGATGACATCAATACCAGTTGCTCTGTATCCTACATACAAGTAGATAGTCTGATTCACCTGAAACGTGGCCCCAATTACGGTAGCCGTTTTTTCACCAACTCCAATAGCACTCAAAAGAGCCTAAAGCATTGAAACAGCATAAGCTTTACCAAACCAATCCGTTAAATCCAAATTAACAAAGGGAATAAACTGATGCACTTAATATAAACCTACTTGTGTAGAAAGCATTGTCCTCACATAAGTCGAAAGACCCTGTCAAATACAATGTGAATTTCAACACTCAAGAATAACAAATCAATTGCAAATTAACAAATACGAGTTATACTTACAAACCTGTAACAAATCCCAAACTTGAAAAGGCACATAATCAGGTGTCACACTGCTTGGAAAACCCTGCATATACATTTCAGCAAACAGTAATTACATGCCCAAATCGAAAACACGATGACAAACATTTATCCTGCCTCTCTTTTTTTTTTCTCAATTTCATGATCAAGCAAATTCACCTTTAACAATGCAATCAGAATTACATCAACTCTCTCTCTCTCTCTCTCTCTCTCTCTCTCTCTCTCTCTCTCTCAAGCAAA
>PHNY01131924.1:763-22687 GCA_003724115.2 Anethum foeniculum
TCTCAGCATAAATGTCATGAATGATCACCTACAGTTCTTGCACCTGACTGAGAGTCCACCATCTTGAAATCAAGAAAGTGACCTACAATCCACTTCTTTGCCCCAGCGTCCTTGGTTTTATACTTATAGTCAAGTGACTCTCATAAGGCCTTAGCTGTAGGCTTCGAGCTATACACGTTATACAACGAGTCAGCCAAACAATTCAGCACATAATTCCGATAGACGTAGTTGGAGTGCTTCCAAGCATCAGCAGCATACACAGTATGCGCATTGCTCTCAGTAGTGAGCAACGGTACCTCTTCCTTCAGGAATCGGTCCAGATGCAACGTGGTCAGATAAAAATGTATCTTTTGTTGCCAATGTTTGAAGTTCGTTCCGTTTAACTTCTCAGGTTTATCAATATGTGCAGTAGGCACAGTTGGCATAACAGGTACAGCAGGCACCACATGTGTGACAGGCGTTACGGGTGGCTGTACTAGAGGTGTATGCACACCAGTAGGCACAGTTGGAACGTATCCTACTGACGTTTGTCCAAAGGGTACAGTAAACTGTCCAACAACAGTGTGTCCCATAGGCGCATGACCCGAAGGCACATGGCCAACAGGCGTCTGACTCCCATCAGATCCTACGATCTGTGCGTTAGGGTTAGGCGTCTGTTGGTGATTCCCATCAGGTACTATGACCTGTGTGTTGGAATCGGCCGTCGCATTAATCGGGTTGTTCACAGTTTGATTCTCCATCGATATGCCACTCAAATGACCAAGCAAACACAGATTATCAGTCACAAATATAAAAAAATAAGCTTTAAGATTGTGAAACAATCTGCGTATAATAATCAAGTAATCGACGTGCGATTATGTGTGTGCAACAGATGTGTATAAGCGAGAAATAGACAATGGATATTAAACAAAAAATAAACGAGATAGAAAGGATATAAAATTCGAGTCCAGTGCGCAATTGTCTCCTTAAAGCTTATTCGCCTCTCACCGTATGTGCGAGTCGAGAAGCCTCCCAGTATAAAACGGATACCGGCGAAAAAACGAGACTACGCCTTCAGCGAGCTTGAACAAAACTAGAGAACTATCACCGACAGAGAAACAGAGAAAAAGAGAGAGCGGCTAGGGTTTTTTCTGATGATTCTAAAACCCTACAACTTAATGATAAATATATAGGGATAGTGAAAACGTGTGGGCTACTCAATTAATTAATTAAAACGCGTTAATCAATTATAATTATAGCTCGGTGGAAATAATTTTATGATTAGACGGCCCAATTTTCTGCTATATTCGTGTTCGCACGTCACACACGCGGCCTTTGCAAGCTTCGGATTAGCCCCGAAATCCCATGATTTGCACCCCCTCCCCCCGCGCGCGCGCACGTAAGAGATGGAGCAATACCTTACTAACACATTTAGACACTACTAGAGTGTTGTGCTATATATGGTAATGGAAACTCATTTTCATTTCAATGTGGGATACAAAGTTTCTTAACTATATTTCCACTTTCAAGGGACCAACTTTAGATGATCACATCTCATTCATCCCTTAACCATTTTGAGTGTTTCAAAGTGCCTCGGAAAGCTCTCACGAAGGAGAACACATTCCAAGCGTCACNGCGCGCACGCAACATTCATCCACTCAAGTACGGCTCAAATTGACTTGACAATGTGGGACTAAAACCCACATTTTCCAATAATCTCAAGGCTATATCAGAGACAAATTTTTCTTGTGCCTTCCAGTTCTGAAATTAACACATCTACCGACTACTGTTTCTTGAATCTAATTTTAATTAGTGTGCTTGTGTTCTAATTATGTGCAGTATTGTGTTCGGATAGCCATGTGCTCTACTGCAGTATTAAGATGACATATTTAACGAGAAATCTATAAAATAAATCCAAACAATGATAGACAACAAGCACTGTGGTTGTATTATATGTGCAAGCTGATAAGCTGCTTAAACTTTTGATCTAAACTAGACTTGTTGTTTCTGCTTTCAGGTTTAATCCGCATTAATGTCGAGAAAATGGTATATTTTGTATTCAACCCCCCTTCTACAAACATATTGGGACCTAATAGTAATTAAGTAATTTCAGTAAGTAACGTGCAGTAAGGGTAATTAAGTAATTTCAGCAAGTACCGTACCGACCGACTATCAAACTTTCAATGTTTCATCTATTATAATACTAGCTTATTGCCCGTGCAATGCACGGGTTGTACGGTTACTTTATTCATCTTTTTTTTATAATTATAATAATCTATACTTCTATACTATATTATAATAGACGAAACATTGAAAGTTTTGTTGTCGGTACTTGTTTTTTGGTACACGTTGATTTTACCTAATTACCGTTATTTATATATTTTTAAAAAAGTAATTTTAATATAAAGTTTTTTACACTATTTAAAAATATCACATGGAGTTACCTTTTTCAATCAAAACATGTTACCTTTTCTACCTTTATTAACTAAAACACCTCTATTTCCAGAAATATCATGAGAAATTAAAAAACGTTACCTTTTATATTTTCCTCAAATAAAATACCTCTTTTTTACCTTTTTTTTTATTTTTTCTAACCAAGTTCCACCTATTTTTGAAAAATAACATGGACAATTCTATTTAATTAAATAAAATAATAATATTATAATTATTAATAACCAATCAATTACCTTTTAAAACTAAAATGCACTATTAATTTAATTAAAGTTAAATTAAAAAAATCATATAATATTAAA
Source organism: Anethum foeniculum (assembly GCA_003724115.2). Classification (NCBI taxonomy): domain Eukaryota; kingdom Viridiplantae; phylum Streptophyta; class Magnoliopsida; order Apiales; family Apiaceae; genus Anethum; species Anethum foeniculum. Next base: position 3,496 of record PHNY01131924.1, read on the forward strand.
AAAAAAAAGTCTGTGCATCGCACTGGTTCTAAACTAGTATATTTAAAAATTCAGAACGTTGTAATATTTAATAGAAATCGTAAGCACACGAACCATATAAAAGAATCATGTAAAGATCGATAGTTTAGGTGAGAACATAATATTAAATAATAAATCAAGATACAATCAAGAATTTCTTTTCGCATTCATCAAAACTTTATATATTAGACGTATTTTTTTGAGAGATTAGTCTTAAAAATTTTCCCAAACTCTTGATTAAAGTTTTTGTTAATATTTGAAACTAATAAATAAAATATTAGATTTTATAGAATGTACTTAAATCTACTAATATAAATATTATATATTAATTTATCGTTGAAAGTTGAATAATACCTTATAAGTATTAGATATTAAATATGTTATTAATAAAATTTTGATATTATAAATATTAAATTTAAATATGTTAGTGGAGAGAATCAAACCTAAAAAAATTAATCAGATTTCGTGTGATTTATTTTGAATCTATTTTTGAATTTAAAAAATTAGATTTTGACAATTTTACGAACCCGTGAAAATTATTGACATATGCGTAATGTGGGTGTTACTACTTGCCTGCTCAGCAGCAAAAATGTTATTTTTCCTTACGGTAATCTTTAGTTCTCGAGTCATTATGTTCTTAAGCGAATTGTAACATTTAAAATAAGAATAATTTGTAGGATGTAATTTGTAAACGTCTCAGTAAAATAGTAGAAAATTTTTCAACAACCTTTGGAGTATGTAATGAAACCTTATAAATTACATCAGGTTGCTTTAAATCTTCTTTACCCCTGCACACATTAAATTGAAGGGTTTTTATTTTCCGCTGTAATTTCGTAAATTTTCTAGAAATCGAAAAGAAAAATAGTTACTCCCTCTGTCCCATTAGATTCTTTACGTTGGGAACCGTGCACTCGACACACATTTTAAGCCTCATATAAAATATAGTTCCATAATTTATTTTTAAAATTTTCTTTTTCTGAATAAAAGTTAAACTATTATATTTTTATATAGAAGAAAAAAAAATTTAAAAAAATTTATAGAACTAGACTTTTTATAAGTCTTAAAATGCGTGTCAAGCCCTCCATCCCCCAACGTAAAGAACCTGGCGGGACGGAGGGAGTATGAATTTTATATTAAGTATTTTATTTAATTTAGGAAACCTACTTAATTATTGTATTCAATTTAGAAGACGTATGTAGTTTTGGTTTAAATTATGAAAATAAAATATTTACTTATTTTAGATCCATCATTCCTTATCATTCCTTATTACTTTAGTACATGAACCATATATTTGGATAAGATCCCTCAATAGATGCCTTACCTCTTTTCATTAAAATTTTTATTTAGACGTATTCTCTATAAATTCAAACACATTTACTTTATATTTCTATAAGAATGCTTTATTTTCAATACAACTTTAAATTATATGTCTTTTATATTAATTTGTATTCTTCCCCTTCGTAAATTCGCACACCAATTTTACTTCTAATAGAAATTAAAATATGTCTTATATAAACCTATTCTAGTAGAAGTAGAACTTTAATTATATATATACTTTTTATAAATTCTAACTCTCTGCTTTCAATAAATTTTTTAATTATATATCCTATATATATATTTAAACTATTCTGAAGGTTGCTGTTGAACACATAATAAAGCAGTTGCAAAAGCTTTGTATGATTAAGAAAAAAAATTTAAAAAATAAAAAGTTGGGACAACAGACGGATATCAGTTGGGACATGGGAGAGGCATAATAGAAAATTAGATATGGGTAATATAATTCAAACATTATCAGGGAAAAAAAAGAAGAACAATAGTGATGATAATATGGTGGTAAAAAGATTGGATCAACAATTACAATTGTTCAGAACTAATCCTGTTTTCACTATGTTCCTGAAATTTGTCGAAAAATTAGAACATCGAGTAGAATTATTCAAAGCTAAGCTTGATTTTAGTATTGTGACTAAATATGTCGAAAAAGTGGAGCAACATGCACGATTATTCAATGAAAAATATGTTTTTCCTATGTTCTACGAATTTCTTGATTCTCTTCCTTTGGTGCGTCAACAAGAGGAGGACAACAAATCTATGGTGTTGTATCAGGTGACTTTTCTTTTTATTTATCTTTTTTGTTTGATTTATGTATATGTGTTTATACTGCTTCATGCTTAAGGAATAGATTTGCCTTGCCTCGATGTTGAGAGTGAACGTTAAGATGTAGGCAGATTTTTTCTGTGTCGTCAAGATCTCTGGCTTTGGCCAAATTAGTTGAATATAGTTCAAATTTACTAGTTTATGATCAGCTACAGGATAATGAGTAGGGCTGAACATCTTATTACTCAACCAAATCTGTTTCTAGTACCCTATGATACCCTCATAATTTTAGTTTTTCCCTTCCTACATGCTAAGTCCATCCCTGTCCAAGATTTTTTCAAGTTTTTCTATGAATTATCTAATTCCTCGGATCTACGGACTATCAACTGGTCGCAAATGTAATAATTTTTGGTGTAGCAGACCTAAATGGATTATGTCAGGCCGGTTAATATGGTCCGTGAGCTAAGTAGAACAGGTTATCTCAAGCCTGTATCAGAGACAAATTTTTCTTGTGCCTTCCAGTTCTGAAATTACCAGATCTACCACCTACTGTTTTCTGAACCTAATTTTATGTTAGATAGCCATGTGTTCTACTGCAGTACTAAAACGACATATTTAAAGAGAAATCTATAAAATAAATCCAAACAATGACAGACAGCAGGCAGTGGTTGTACTATATGTGTAAGCTGATAAGCTGCTTTAACTTTTGATCTGAACTAGACTACTTGTTTCTGCTTTCAGGTTTATGCACTTGGAGGGTATTTCTTTTTCAAGTGGGTTTGGGGAAGATGGATTCAGCCCAGGGAAGATGATTCTGATGATGAACCATTTGATTAATGTCCAAATATATTCAAGGTCTTCCTCTTTTTTTTCCTTTACCAAGTTATTGAAGCCTGAAGGTCTTCTTTGTCCTATATTACATGGCTGTAGTTTAGAATATTCAGCGTGTTTTCGCAAGTTTTAGTATTGAGACAGAAACAGCTCTTCTTTTCATGTTTTAAATATATTGTTTAAAGGAGTTCAAAATAGAAGCATATCCTGGCAAATTTTTTTTTTTTAAATCGCAGCATATAATCAAGAGGGTGTGGGTGCGTGCTTGTAGGCATGCAGTGCATCTTGTGATATGTTGTTTAGTTATGGTACATAGCAAGAAAACTTTCAATACATTAGTAATGGAAGAAAAGATGAAGGAAGAACAGAGGAAAATTATTGTGTTATAATTTCCACAAAAATTGGACATCGGCCAGCACAATTTTCATGGAAACAACCAAGTAACAGGAAAATGTGTAAGCACTTGGAAGGTCTAAAAAAAGGTTGAAACCGATAGATTAAACAAAAACTTGTAAAACCAGATAACACGACAAAAAGTGTGGAGGAAAGTAGCCTTACAAGAATGTCAAGCTATGTTTTAGATATCATAAACTCATGATGCTTGGCCTACAGGTACTTCATGTCTTAATTAGAAGCAGTCATTCATATTTTTACAACAGCATCTTTCAAATATCACTAAAGTTTGAACTTAAAGCTTCGAAAGATTGACAAAATCACCTGCAAGTATAAATTCCATTAATCATTAGAACACTTGAAGTTTGAAATAACATCTGAAATTCTGATAATATTTGTATGATAGCAGAGGAATATGTGCCAAAGGCGTACAACTTCATGTTCTACCTATCTGATAGATAAAATTCACAGGGACAAGGAACTTCTACTTATCCATTAAACACTCGATGATCAGCAGATAGTGTCAAATTAATTTTTGTAATGACACCAGGTTTCTCAACACCTGCAGAAGAGTAATCGTAGCAAAGAATCAAAAAATAAATTTAAAATTCCTTAATAATAGTATGAGATAATATACCATCAGTTCCAACTACTGGTTCAACAACCTGATTGCCCCTGTCGACTGCGAGATAACGGCCTGAACAAAGAAAAATCAAGTTACAGGACAGGCCACCTAGGAAAGTTACATGTTTCCCCTCTCAGAAGCCTAACAAAATACTTAAAATTTATACTCCTTTCGCCATTAGATAAAATTCGGAGTAAATCACGCATATTAAAAAAGTTTTTTCCTTCTTCTTGACTATGTTACCCAGAAACAGATTTTATCTTTCTACTATTTGCAAAAGAAACACGTTTAATAGAGTACAAAAATTTTAAGAGTTACGGTAATCCTTTATAATCCTGACTTACTTTTTACATATATATATATATTTATATATATATATATACACACATTTTCCTAAACTGCCTTTTTATAAGGTGTGATGAAGTATATGCTATGCCAAAGGAGGCAGCCTGTAATGTATTTCTAAACACTTTCTGGGTTCATAACAAGGTTATATCAAGGCCTTGATACATGATGCATGACAAGGTTATAACAGGGCCTTGATACAGAAACCTATATATACAGAAATATAGAATCTGTGGGGAGTTTCTAATTGCACAAAAGCGGTCCCCCGGAACATTCCAAGGTTTGTAATTCTGCAATGTAATCCAACTATCGTAAACTACTTTAAGCACTCTGGAAGTGCAAATATATAACATAAATTTTTTGAATGAAATTCACCTGAAAGTACTCCCATGAAACTCAATTGGTTATAGCTTTCCCGTGCACGCCTTTTCTGTAAGTTCCTTTACCTGATAAGACAGCACCCAAGATATAGAGACTTACTAAACCATTCTCAGTGATCTGAAATAATTAGTTAGTCTATTAGAGGGAGGTGGAGAACTGGATTAGACATAGAAATCTTTGTTCATTTTTTACCTTCAGTTAATGCTTTAGAGAAAAAGTAAAGACTATTTCTTCACTTCATGTTTGATTTCATATTGTAATGCAACAGCTAATCCAGGAAGATATAAAATAAGCAATTATCCAAACATGTAAATAAATAAAAGCTTGCTCTCAAGGTTCCCATAGCTTTTTAACGATTTCTCCCCAGAATATATCTTCAATATTGTTTTTCCAAATTATGTTTTGTTTTTCATAATCATACGTCGCTCATCATTATTTTGGATAAATTCATACTCAAATTCTTTTTCCCTCTTCAACATTTCACTGTGTAAATCTTATGTGTCTTCCACCTCGTGTGAACTTCCAAGTAAACCTAGACTTTGACATATATAGTTCCTAGTTGAACATCAATGATCTTATTCACACTGTTCTCCACTTTGGTGCACTTCTTTTCTTTTATAGCATAGACTATTCTGCTATTCTTTAATAGGCACTTTATGAAAGGTGTTTGTCCACTCCTCTTGCAGCAGCATTCACACATTGTATCAAGCTATCACTCTGCTTTCACATCATGCTGAAATATATCTCATGAGACCTTCTATATTGCTATACATAAGCTCTCACAATTGTCGAAAATATCTCATACAAGGGTAAACTTTTATCGAATGCTCTTTTGCATTTTAAGGTTCATTATAATCTTCCATTTGAGGACAAAGATCTTTAGGTCTCTATGCATTCAGTATTCTATTCTATTTAGGATACCAGATCTCGTCTGATTTTATTTTTGTTCTATCTTGAGTTCTAGAAATCAGATTTTGATGATTTAACGGCTCAAACTCAAGAAATAATATTTAATTTAGTGATGGTTTAAAAAGTATTATCCAGAAACTGAAGATGAAAGACAGTTATGAATTTTGCATTAGTATTTTATTTTATTTAGAATACCTACTTATTTTTTGGTTTAAATCATGAAAATATAGATTATTCCTTTATTTTAGATCCAGAGACTATCTTCTATTTATTTCAAGATCTAACGGTTCTTGTTACATTAGTCGTGAGGGACCAAAATTTTGGATAAGATCTCATTACGCTTATTATATATACAAGTAATAAACAGATCACTGATTTACGGTTCAAGATATCTTATGATAGATGGCAAGTCAAAACCAACATATAAATGTATTGTTCTTTGTAGTCCCATTTTAGATCTTTGTGGAGGTGCAATGAGAACATATACGGTAGTATTACAAATTTTAAAGTGAGAGATATCGGGAAGTTGACCAAGAACTAACTATTGAAAAAAAAAATTGATGGTAAGAGGATGGTATTATTCTAATTATATTTGCAGCATAGAGATTTGCGTGACCCCAAACTGATATAGATAATTTATCCCTTAGAAGTAAGGGGCATGCAATAAGTTGAAGTCTTTTAATAAAAAAAATTTATAATCATTTTGTTTATGTACATGAACAATAGATGTTCGATTGAGATTCCTACCTACCTACAATAAGCACTAGAAGTTGGAGATGTAAATTAAGCAACATTATCAAATCGAATTGATTTGATATGATGATCAGGGAATTGGGCTCGTAATTTTATTATTTGAGCAAGTAGCTTGGAAAAAACTGTATTTTGGGTGGAGAGTAGAAAGACATGAGACCATCTAGTTGATGTATCGATTATAACCATGAAATATCCGAATGGGCAGATGGTGGATGAATATGACCGCTAATTTTCCTTTATATTGTTTCTAAGAAATTTGAAGACTCAGTTTGAAGTTTAATTAGAGATGGTTGGATAATTAGTTTACCTAAAGAATATGATGAACAGGGAAGTTCATCATGTGGTACGACTTTATAATTCTTAAGAGCATGTCCATTAGATTTTTCTATGATATGATGTATCATGGATACTCCTCGATGACCAAGTCTCTCATGTCAACAGGTGAGTGATTTCGGGAGTAATGATACTGTAAGCCTCAATGACTCCAATATTTGTAGCATATAATCCCTAAGAGATTGATTATAATTTTTCTAGGATCTTCTTATGACATGAGGTAGTTGAGCTTATAAGGAGATACACTCTTTCATTGTCACTAGTAGTTTCTAGATGAAGACCATTAAGACAGATATCTTTAAAACTTTAGAAGAATTGTAATGGATTTAATAGAATATAGAGCATCAGGTACTTGAATTCGTGTCTAATTTGGTAGGATAAAACTAGCTTTCGCAAAACCTCCACTATATTTGATGTGCCCAAAATTGTCCAGACATGTGAGTTCGTTTTAGTGAAATGTGAAAAATATTTTGACATTGTAAAATTGCGTGGGTGGTTGTGTAATTAGCAATGTATATATTTTGCATATTTATGCTTCTTCTTTTTTTTTTTTTAGTTTAAACTTGGGTAAAGACTCGTCCTCATAATGTATTGTATGTATTGTAAATTTAATATTATTTGGGTATATTTAAATCACTAACAGATAACTAATTTAATATAAGTATAAGTAACAAAAGGAGAAGAGAATGAATAAGGATAGTGATTATTATCTATACTCTGTGTATATTTTACTATGGACTAGTGCTTCTAATTATAGGCTCAAGTTGCAGCCAGTTAAATATTAATTAAATAAATTCTTCACATGTGTACATGATAGTTGGCTCCCTATATTAGAAATAGATAATATACCTCTGGAATTTATGTGGTACTTTCAAAACAAAACTTATGACATTCATTTATAATGTACATAAATACGTCTTTCTTTTTCAACAAGAGTCACTATCTTAAGTTTTTTATATTGGTAAAAGTAAAATTCTATTAGCATTGTTGTTATTTTTTCAAAAAAAATTGGGATGAAGTAGTTTTGGTGAGGTTAGGACATGTTAGAGTTGAAAAAGTAAAAATGTATATTTATAAATACATATCGACCCTTATATTTGCAAAAATATCCTCTGATTTATGTAGCAAATTATGTCTTACGTCGAATTCTTGAAATAATGAAAGAAAATAAAATAATAGAAAAAAGTTATTTTTTCTTTTTAGATCTTTCTAAAAGTGGGAATAAGATTTGGGAGATAAATACAAAGAATTTTTTCCTAAAGATATCTTTAGATTTCTAATTTCCTTTATTTCTAAAAAAATCTTTCTAGAATAAAGTGAAGAAATCAAATCTTCATCTTATTTTGTTTTCAAAAAATTGTTTTTCGAATATAATGTTCATCTAAGGCAAGTCAACGTTACCAAAGAACTCTTTTGTAAAAACGTATTCAAAATAGTTAGAGCATATTCAATTGTAGAAACCCTTTTTAGCTAAAATCTTTGTGGCACTGCCAGAATTTTTTTTTATAAAAAATATGTAAAAGGATTCGATACTCTAACGGGACATTACCCAAGGTAAATATTTTGGTCAACCCTATTATGTTGACTATTTTTATGAACGTGTATAAACGTGTAGTAAAATTTCACATAATCAATGTTACTATATTGAAATAATATATACTATTTACAACAACTTAAAATAATAACAACATACTTACAAGTTCAACAAATTTGAAATAATCATTGGAGTACAACATTTTAAAATTTATACAAATTTTAGATAATATTTCCTTTATATTATTTTATCTAATCATTTTAACCGATACCATTGAAGATGCTCTTCGAAAAAAATGAATATAAAAAACTTTGTGACATTGAAAAATTAAGATTAAATTGTATAGGAACTCTAATCATCTAATGTTATATATAAATAAAAAAATTAGTGCAATACACAAAGTTTTATTATTAAAACTGAAAAAGAAAAATCTGTATAAATATTTTTAACAATTATGTTCACATTCCGACTTGGATGAATGACAACTAATAATGATTCCATTACAACACCAACAAATAACAGGCTTGAAGCAAATTGACGGTAAACAAACACCATTAGTACTCATTATTTCAGTAGTATTGTCGATGGTGCTATCATTCCTTATAATCCTCGAATTATTCATCAGCGTACCTATATATCAATAGATGCGAATTAGAAATTATAAAATTAACGTTCTAAGATATGACATTTCAAATGTTCTTAATCTTGTAGTGACTTTAATTATTGTATGATTGTGAACTTATATGTATTATGATGCATTTACATGCTTTTAGATGATTAATGACTTACATTGATGTGCACTAAACTGCAAAAGAAGAATGAGGCTCGCGACAAGTACAGCTTGAACATACGATGTAGCCATATAAATTTTCACTTGAGTACTTGCTTTTCGACAAATAGATGTTCTTTCTTCTTTTTAAGAGTTTTTGCATTTTATTAGAAGTCTTTGCTAGAAAGTGACAATTAAATAAGAAATAGTATCTACTAAAACATATTAAGAGAAATCTAAAGTTATTATTCATTTAAACCAGAGTAATATGTTGGTAGCTATAAATCTGAACTTACTAATCTACCAACAAATCAATATAGCTAGTAATTTGCTTGATAAAGAGAATCATTAATTTTAGTTGGACTTTCTTCTTTAAGTCACATGTATTACATTTATTGCAAATCTACCTGGATACTAAATATATATTACAAATGGGACTAAAGATAATAATATGATCTACATTTAAATATATCTGTATTAAGAAAAATACTAGAAACCAAAAATTTGTTTCAATTTTTTTTTCAAATAGACATGTGTCACAAAGTAATTGGTCACTTCGTAATAATAATATGGACCCGCGTGCATAACATTGCGCCCACAACTTAAAATAAGTCATGTGTTATTTAGAAGAAAAATTGGTAAAAGTTATGGGTTACTTTGCGCTATTTAACTTTTTCTATTAATTGGGCTTTTATTACACTATTTAACTTTTTTTTATTATTTAATAGTAGCTTACATATTAAAATATAAAATATAATTTTATATTAGATCCAACGATCTCATTGTTTATTTTAGAATATATTGGTGATGTGCAAAAATTCAAGATAAAATCTCTTTTCAACTTATTACATAATTACTAACTTATATCATGTACGAATTAATTTTAATATTAGTTTTTCAATATTTTTGTTTATGTATTATTGTTATAACTATTTTAATTATAATAGATTTTCGAAATAATTAACATGGATTAAGTTAATTCAGGGAGATATATTTAAATTAAAAGTTACATACGTTTAAGTGTTTTAGTCAGATAAGGTTTGTAAAAAAAATAGGCTTGTTACAATAGTTTATAAATAAGGTCCTAAAAATTTGTTTATATAACTTTTTTTAAGTCAAGTAATACAATTAAGTATTTAAGCGCGAATACTAATAAAAAGGTCAATAACAAAGAAGAGAGGTACAGGTACCGACTAATTATCAAACTTTTAATGTCTCTACTTTAATAATATTAGCATATAACCTGTGCAAAGCACAGGCAAGCTTAATCGGGTTTAAAAAAAATTAATAATAACTATTATAGATTTATGTAAACCTTTTAAAGTTAATTATTTATTAAAATTGCTCAAGACAATATTGTTCATTATGCAATAAATTTGATTATAAGATGATTTAATAATTTACGCTTTACCCATTTAAAACTTATATTTTCAAGTAGAGTGGTCTACTTTTCAAACATTCGTAACCGTTTTTTTAGGTTGAATTGAAATTTAGTTTGTATATAACATGTTATTTAAACTTAAATCTAGTAATTAAATTTATAATATTGCATAAAAATATATTTATTTATAAATAAAAGCACCATTCGACCAATAATTAATTACATTTTTTTTGCTAAAAGCTTAATTGCATTAAAAATATAATATGTACAATCTGTGATAAGATAGATCAGAGACATCCATTTGAATATAGGACACAAGAGATTTTCTTAAACCAATTTGAAACACTAAGCTAACTGACCAAAGGAAAAACGTGAAGATAAGGTATGTTGTCTCTCATCCAATAATTTAAAATTGGTCTGAACCCTTTTCTGCTTGAAACCAAGTTAAGGATATCAATATCCAATGGTTGCACATATATGCTATCATCGGAGGAGTGGAATATTTCTCATTATGAAAATGACTATTTCTTTCTCTCCATATGTTCTAGCACACAATTTGGAACATTAAAATCAACCAAAATTGTTGGCATTTAATAAGAGCTACCCTGGTAAATGTACTTGAAAATTGTCTAAGCAAACAGGCATTCAAGAAATAGGTGCTGTAAGTTATCAACCCTATTTACGTAAGAGTAGCACTGATTTGAATTGACAACCCCATATAGTTTCAGTTTGGATAAATTGGTGACACGTCTATGCATAATAAGCTAGGAGTATCGTGCAATCAATAATTTATGCCAAACGCAATGAACCCAATCAATTTGCTTAATTTTCTTTCAGGAAATACCATCCCACAAAATATCATAAGTCTTGCTAATATTGAAATGAGTAGAGATGTCAAAAGTTTGTCTCCATTTTAATAAATCATGAAAGTTTGATTGAAGCAGCCTCCAACCTAAATTATCAATAATCATGGAGACCTTGGCGTGCTTGGGTAAGCTAGAGCGAAATATAAGAGGATCATTGTCTCTTGAGCATATTTTCCTATTATTATACCAAGGGTCAAAACATAGTGATGTACACCATCAAATAATAAAAATTAAAATACGAAAAAAGATATATTATACCAAGATATCTAATACTATTTTAAGCTACGCAAGCGAAGTAAAACCTACAAGGAGCTTGTTTATAACCTCCTCCAGTGGATGTCGAAAATATAAAATTTACTTCCTTTTTCTACTTTAGAATTTGGAGGATCGTCAACATCTCCCCGATGTGGTAGATGTTTTTTTTTTTTTACTTGGTAGATGTCTCATAAGTTCTGCAAATACGATGAGAAGTAAGGATAAATTTTTCGGAGTACAAACAACAACAAAAGCTTGCACATCAAAATAAAATTTGCAAGTGAACCACTACATCCAAGAAAAATACGTACATGTATCTGTCACCATTTCATGTCCTCTTCTAGTATAAAAAGGAGTATCGTGGAACCAACAATTTAGGCCAAACACAATGAACCAATCAATAAGATGTCCTCTATGACGCAAGCTCTACCACAAATCTGTAACCTTTAATTCTTTTCGAGGCAATACCATCACAAAGAATGTCATTAGTCTTGCAAATATCTAAATGAGTAGAGGTGTCAAAAGCTTGTCTCCAGATTAATAAGTCATGAAAGTTTGATTGAGGCAGCCTCCGACCTGCATTATCAATAATCATTGAGACTTTCTTGTGCTCGGATAAGACAGATTGAGACATTAGAGGGTCATTCTCATTTGAGCATAGTAGCCTTTTATTATACCAAGGGTCAAACCATAGTGATGTACACCATCAAATAATAAAAATTAAAATACTGAAATAGATATATTAGACCAAAATATCTACACTACTATAAGTTACGCAAGCGAAGTAAAACCTGCAAGGAGCTTGTTTATAACCTCATGCTAAGGAGGCCGAAGTATAAATGTGACTTCCTTTCCCTGCTTGAGAATTCGGAGGATCGTCAACACCTCTTCGATACAAATGTTTTTAAATCTAACTTGGTGGCTTTCTCCGAAGTTCTGCAAATACTATGAGAATGAAGGATATATTTCCCGCAGTACATGATAGCAAGAACTTATACACAATAACATTATACTTATGATAATAACATTATCAAGGATATATTTATAATATAAGATTATGGAAATGGACAAATTTTCAACTGACTTGCCAGTAACAGTGTACAAAAACATTATGATGTTTTGCATACATAATAGTCCATTTTTAGATAAAAGTTGAATAATGTTGAATTTGTATGAAAGATCCCAACCATAATACTTTTGGAGTCTTTCATACAAATTCAAAGATATGATCAACCATAAGCCCAATGTTTGAACCATTAATTCTAATATCATTAATAGAAACATTTCATTACTAATATAATGAATAGTGTTTGCATTATTCAACTTTCTATTTAAAAATAGTGTTTTTCTTGTACATTAATGGTTGTACAATCGATAATCAGTCACTTAATAACCAGTTTGATGCTAGTTTTGGACTTCCATATGATTATTTTAATAATCTACCTATAATAAACTTTCCTGATCGAAGTTACATAAGAAGTCCATATGTAATTTTTTTCAATAAGGCATAAATATGTAAATTTATGTCACCCTAAACCAAGTGCAACTTACATAAAAGTTCAACTCCAAGAAACATTATAAATAAAGAAATTGCAACTTGAGTTGCGAAGTTGCTGTAGTTTGATACTGCAACTTTATAAAGAAGTTTACAATCTTACTCTAGTCTGAAAAACCCTAGGACATTGTACTTTGTGCCAAACATGTAAGTTATGTGCACTGCTTCTATTTTAGTCTGAAATAATATTAAGTGATGTATAGAGTAAGAATCAATCCTCGCATAATACAAATTGTCAATGAATTACTCTGATAAAATTCCATAGAAGCAAATCCCTCAACCTTAAAAACTATCACTACGACAATTCGCGGCGACATTTATTAATAGCAGTAAAAGATACACTACTCATTCTGCATGTATTGTTAAAAGCTAAACGGAAAAAGCTCCAGTGTTGGTTGAGCTAAGTATATTATTATAGATGCAACTTTACCAGATGCAACTATAGCTGCTAGGTACACATATGAGGAATAGTTTTGAGGCTGGGGGTTACAAAGCAAAATTCCTGGGGTAATTTTTCTGATTCAGTAATTTAACAGTATGTTAAAATAAATGTTTCTCCTTCCATTCCATTTTAATATTATCTTATGAAAAAAATAATTATATATAAGTGTACTTAATATACAAACTAGTAAATTTGGCGAATTTAGGTACAGGGGCATGAGCAGATTGTAAGGTTCTCTAATATTCTTACAATAGAATACTGGTTGGCTGTAAGATAATCCTGAGTCTCTGACTTCTAAAGTAATAGACATATAAAATTCATAGCGAGGTATAGCCAGGAGAGAAGAGAATAATATACATTATAAGATAAAAAGATCATTAAAAATTATTAAAGTATGCACCAAGACTTCAAACAAATAACATTTCCATGTATAACACAAAATTTAGTAGTTTAAAAAATACATTCATTTTTATAATATTGCAAAAGAAAAGTAAATCAAATAAAACAATATGAACCGGAGTGGAGTAACCGATGGTATACTTTCCAAAAAATGAATTCAAAACATTTAAAACTATAACAACTTCAGCTCACAGAATGAATTAATGAGTAACATACCCTTTTGGTACCTATGAAGTCATTCATAGTCACAATCCTCTCTTCGATCATCATGCAAATCATCTGAATCTTCTATCTCCTCAAAAGTGTTAAGGCCAAATTCTAAAGTAATAGACATATAAAAATCATAGCCAAGGAATTAGAGAAGAATACATATGATAAGATAGAATGAACATAAACAAATCAATAAGTTAATAAGATATACACCAAGAATGCAAGCAAATATCACTCACGCATACAATACAAAATAAATTAGTATAAAAATAGTTTTTTTTTAACAATATTATGAGAGAAACAAATCGATAAAAATCACACGAACTAGCCTGGAACTGTTATTGCATATTCACTTGATCTTTTATTTTTTCGCTAGTGCTTTAAATGCTGAAACTAAAAATAATACAACAGAATACTAATTTATAAATGAATATACTATATAAACTTTCAGCAATTAGTTTCTTTTAACTTGTTACCGTTCCAGCGACACACTTGTGGAAGGCGTACCTGTAGTAATAATACAAATAGTTAGAATAACATAATTTACAAACTTTCCAATCTTTATGCCTTGTAATCGAGTTTTTTCGTGTGTGCAAAACAATTTTGTTCGCATAACGTATGATTTCGAGGACGACCAAATTACTTTCCTGATTACAGAAAGTACCATGAAATGAATGGTTAAATAATTTTTATACAAAAAACTCTGTCCCTACTGGAGCAATAACACCTTAGCATACAATAAATAAGCAATAAATAAGACCAGGTGTAGCAATGGAGTTTTTTTTTTTGTGCAAGAAATTTTTTTTCGCATAACATACGATTTCGAGGACTATAAAATCACTTTCCTAATTGCAGAATGTACCATGAAATGAATGGTTAAATAATTTTTATACAAATAAATCTCTCTCTAAAGGAGCAATTACACCTTAACATACACAAAATAAGCAATAAATAAGACCAAGGTGTAGCAATGCATACAAACAATGGAGATTTACTAGAAGGGTAGGAAAAAATATTCTTAGTATAAGCTATGCATATAGAAAAATTAATTTTATTAAATACAAACCAAGGTGTAGCTTTTCTCTCTTGTACTCTCCTTGCATTTGTGCCTCACGCTTAATTCTAAGTTTGCCAGCAATAATTTCCGATAAACTCATCTCGGCAACAATTTCCAAATAAATTTGATAGACATTAGAAGCTTATTATTTAAGATGAGCAAGGGTTCAAATACATCAACTTGTAATACCAGATCATCATATATTTCCCGTTGTTTCTTGTTACGATCCAAGTATTTTTTTTCAAATGTTCCTCACATTCAGTGTCAAAATTACCTCTTTCATAATATGGACTCTCCATGATGCCTACATTGTCAAGCAATTAAAACAACAAAGTTTCAGTACATAGGTAAAACTGATACAAAGAATATTTTCATAGGAAGTACTAAAAAACAAATACAACAAATACATATCGAGATTAAGCATCATACACCTTTCGGAACAAAAACTCTAAAACCCATGAAACTGGGGACTACATAAACGTAGATGGTATTTGCTCAGAGAAGATTCTACTTGAAGAGATTTTTTCATCATAAGCACGAAATACTACAGCTAAAGATAATTTATATCGCTACTGGTGGAAACAAAAGCAAATGAGAAGAGTCGAATGCTAATCAGAAAAGAAGATAAAACCCATGAAACAGGGGACTACATGAATGTAGATAGTATTTGCTCGAAGAAGATTCTACTTGAAGATATTTTTTCATCATAAGCAAGGAATGCTACACTAAAGATAATTTATTTCGCTACTGGTGGAAATAAAAGCAAATGAGAAGAGTTGAATGCTAATCAAAAAAGAAGACGAGCAAGAAAATAAAAATCCAGAAATTGCAGGAGGCCGGATTTCATTCAATAAACTGCTATCCTATAGAATTTTCTAGGCAACACATCACATACCATCACAAATAAATCGGAACCTAGTTTTTAATGCAAAAAAAGGTCTTAGAAGATCAATTTTCTACAGAGAATTAGAGTCGTTTCATTGAGCAGTGATCTGCCCGTGCAGATTCAGGATCTTACATTTATTGATGTCAACTTCACGGAATAAAATGCTATTCTATAGAATTCTCTGGCCAGAAAATTATATACCGTTGGAAAGGTATCGAAGTCTAGTTTTTATGCAAAAAACGGTTTGTCCAAATAAATTTTTTGTGCAGGCACTGGTCTGGCTGTCCAAGCTGCTGATCTTTTGTTAACTAACAATTTTTCTGTGCACTACACACTTCTTACCCTACCCGCAATCTAGGAAAGGTAAGTGTATGATATATGTGCTAATCAAGCATTGCATATACTCTACTTAAACAAAGACATAGTATCAAAAAAAAAAAGAGGACAGTTGAAGCTCCCAAAGTTGGCAAGAGTAAGAGGCTGTTCAATCATCAAAATTTGCAATATTCTTGCGTTATAGGCTGCTAGAGGAAAAAAAGAATTAAGTCAGGTTAATCTCATGATATTTTTCTTAAAATTATGAGAAAATTATGTAAAAAAATTAATCTTGACATTTATTTACTTACCATAATTTTGTTTTGTTCTAAAATTAGGAAAGTGAATAGTTAGATGTTTAATTAAATATATACAAATCGATGACTACCTTAGAAAAAATTTCTTGAAGTCTATATCGAGATACTTAAACTCATATTAAAATAAAAAATATAATTAAAATTAGAGAATTTACAGAAAATAATAAATTTTACCAATTTATTTTCTAAAATATGGTGTCTCCTTTTTCCTTTCGCTATTACACTTTCTCCATCTTTTTTTTCAACAACCCGATCTCTTACCTTTTCTCCCCTTCTTCATCCTCCATCGCATCTTTATCATCCTTTACCGTCATTAGCATCCTTTACCGTCATTAGCATCCTTCATAATTACGAAAATTTGTAATTAGTTGATTTGGTTATTTCTACAATTACAATTGTCTGCAACTCTGTTTGCTTTTTGGTTGATTCATGAATCATGAATTTGCTTATTGGTTGATTTAATTTAACCGTTTTCGTGGATATCTACTTTTTGACATAATGTCACGAAGAAATACAATTTTATTTTTGTTGATTTTGATTGCTTAGATATTTAATTGAAATTGATTTGGTTTGTAATATATGCAACCAAAACCAACTCAAGAAAAGAGCAGCAAATGCAACTGAATAAACCCCAAAATCAACATTCAGAAAAATAAAAATAAAGTTACATTTTGAGGTGCAAAGTCGCAGATCGTATTTTTCAAAGCAAAACTTAAAAAAACGTATTTTGTAATTAACTTTTTACAGTATTTTTGGAAAAAAGATGTATAAGAACAGTATTTTTTTTTTTAAAAAGACCTCCTTAAAATTACCCATTTCTCCTTTGTATAAATTGCATAATGTTATTTTTATTACTTAAAGTAAGATTAGAATTTTATATTTATTGAATAAATTACATATTATTACCATTTGTTAGATAAATTGTATAATATTGGTCTATCTATTATACAGATAATCGATAAAAAAAATTTAGAATAGTGCACTTTTGACAGTATGCTCATTCACTCATTTTTTATATTACTCTTAAGTTGTACCACTATTTTTATATTTTACACAGATATATAATATACATATACTTCTTTTCATCTTTTCTGTCGATCTTCATCTTTTTGATGAAGTCGTGAAAATTGAAACTTGATTGTTACTTCTTCTTATTTTGATTTTTATTCTCCATCCATTTTTCGTATCTATTTTTATTATAGCGATCTGTTCTTCACCAATCTATGCTTCTTTGATGAGTTATTTTGTTTCATCCAAGTTATATTTTGATGTGCCGGAAAATGAGCAAATTTAAAATCGCAAGCGCACGATCTCGTTTTAGTATTTATGAAGTTCGTTCCGCAGAGACTATTTATTTTTCGCGAAAATCCTTAACTTTTAATTAATCGAACTAAGTGAAAAATTAAAATGTAAAAAGAGTGATTTATTTAAAATTATTTTTTAAATAAAAATAATAATAACAAGAGTTGAAAGAAATTGTTCAAAAAATTTTACTACCACTTAAAAGATTTCTAATTAACTAAACCAATTTATTTATTTACAATTTCTTTTTTTAAGAAAATCGAACATGACCTTTACGTAAAATTAACTATCCACAAAATCCAAACCAATAATCTAAAACGCAAACAATAACAATCAAATCTCCAACAATTATTTTTCTACTAATTGCGAACAAAGCAATATTTTCCAATTAATTAAAAACTAAACTAATTTAAATTAGACCAATAATCCAAACAAAATTCAATTGGAAACAAGAAGGAGGTTTACAACTCAGTTAAAATGACCATGTTAACTCGGTTCCAACATTACGAACTCGGTTAAATCAAACAAACGTACTCAGACAACTCGGTACCGATTCAGGACTGTGATTTGCGGACCTAGTGCATCAGGTGGACTCGAGTTTGTAGGAGTGTTGACTCGCAGGTTGTACACGGAGGGGGGAAAGAAACAGCGGTGGGGGTCTGCGAGGAGTGCTGCTACGTTTAATCGAGACAGGAGAAGAAGGAGATGGGTTTGGCGAGTTGTTGAAACTGGTGGTCTGAGGCGAAGTCGAATTGTAGCAGTGACAGGTGATAAGCGCATAAATTTACATATTTTTATACCTATTTTATTGCTCGCTTTCGTATTTTTATTTATTAATTTATCGCATTTACTTTATTTTGCAGAAAAATAAAAGAAATAATAAAAGGGGAGAAATACAAGCAAGGGTAAAAGAGGGAAGTGCTAAAAAGCAAAAAGAAAAGAAAGAAAAGAAAAGGGAAATAGGAAGCTTCTTGAAAAGTGCTAGAATAAAATCAAGGGTCAAGATTTATCCAACATACCTCTCATGTGGATGGTCAAGATTAAACCAAAACCCTAAATTTAGCCTATATAAACCCCTCTTTCTCTCATTGTAATTCACCACCTCCTAGCTTAGTTTTATTTTCTTGTAGTAGCTTTCTTTCATTTTGTAATCCAACCCTAGGCTAGAACCCTAGGGTGGACTAGATTAGCTTTCTTTTTCTTGTTTACCCATCCCTAGGCT
>PHNY01132003.1:0-11365 GCA_003724115.2 Anethum foeniculum
GTCTGACAACAAATACTGATGATAAACACTGATATCAAATACTGATATCAATCTGTCAAACACTGACGATAAACTCTGATTTGCCTAAGTGATAAACACTGATCATCAAATTATCTAACATTAAATAACGGTTCTAAACAAAATTAACTATCAAAATACATTGTAAACAAACAATGTATTTAGACAAATTCAATTAAAAAAATATTTTGTAAGGAAATTATTAACAACACTTTTGATGTGAACTTCATCCAAAAGATCACTTTCAATTGTCATCAAAACAAGTCCATTTAGCCTTTCTTGTGACATAGTTGTTCGCAAACGAGCAACTTGAGTTTGAATTGTGCAAATGCAACAGTAAGAAGAATAGTCAGTAATATTATATATATATTTGTTACATTATGAAAGCATGTAAATTATTTCTTGTTACAATTGTTACGTTATTAAAGCACATACAGTTAGCCAGGGCTTATTCTGCAGAAACCCTCTGTTACTCGTGTTGAGTAAGATTGAAACTGGATATGTTATCTCAACAATGCTGGTTTGGATAACTCAACATAGAACAAGGACTTGGAAATAATACTATTTTCCACTAAGAATCAGTACAGATTGAAGTTATGGTATATACACAAAGATCTTAGTAGCTACAGTGAAAAATTCGTCAACAGAAGGCCGTTTGAAGTTCATTAATATGTTTAGAAACGGAGTAATAAGTTTGAAGTCATTCGTAGCAGTTAGTATGATGAGTGTGAAGACCTCAAGAATTCTAAGTGAAGTTGGTTGTATATGGTAGAAGACTTAACAATGGTCTGTAGAGTTCATGATACGGAGGCCTGAGAGCGGAACTAGTCGTCTATGAACCAGACCAATTGCACTAGGCGTCAGTGATCCGTAAAGGGAAACTAAGTATCATCATTCGAAAAATTGTTAAGTGAGGATTCGTATCTAAGAAGAACGTTATATGGTTTGTACGAAAACTCTAAGACTTGAAGACTGGAAGTGGTACAGCTCAAAGGCATACAGGTATTATGACTTAAAGATCAAATATATTCTAAGTCAAATCCAAGAGGCTACAAGAATGACCGTTAGTGCAGCCTCCTAGAAACAAGTCAAATCCAAGAGGCTACAAGAACGACGGTTAGTGCAGCTTCCTAGAAACAAGCCAAATCTAAGAGGCTACAAGGACCATGGCTCATGTCGCCTTCAATCATGGTCTCTATCGCCTCCTAGCTTCAAGAAGCCAAAAAATGACTAAGTCATGAATGCTTGTCGCCTTGAAGAAGTTAAGAGGAGTAATTTTGGCTAAGTATGGCATCAAGAGGCGACATCAAGTAATGTCATGATGACTGTCACCTCTTGATCTTGTAGAAGATCCAAGTCGCCTTCAACTTGGCTTGAGTCACCTCTTGGAACTTGAAACTATTAGGCATGTCGCCTCTTGGATTTTCAAGGTTCACTATGTCGCCTCTTGAAGTTGTTATGCCTAAAAATGGATAAGTAATAAAGCTTGTCGCCTCCTATGTCGCCTCCTAGCTAATGTGGACCATATCCCTCCTAGCAAAGATTGAACGCTTGGTTAAAAGGAAGACACATATCCTTTTCTCTTGAGCAAGTCACCTACCCTCTATATAATCTATTCGAAGCAGATTGGATAATTATATCTCCACCATTAAAAGAAGCGAAGCTCTTGCAAATTCGATTCAGCTTTCTTCATGCATTGATTTGACAAGGAGAGGTCATGTCCGTTTATTTTCTCACCAACAATGTCTTACACATCTGATTACACTCATTAATTATAGCTTTTATAGTTTGTATTGATTATCAATAGATAAGAGCTTTAGCTTTTTAGAGTGACGGGAGGAAACCATTATTTTGATAGCTTATCTTCTCTGTATTGGTTCCTTCATACTTTGAATCTTCTATATTCAAAGGTGTAAGCAACCCTTCGAGGTTTAATTTCTTAATCTAAGAATTATACCCCGGAATCTCTTGTGCTTGTTTGTGTTTGTTTAAGTTTTGTTTTTCCGCTGTGATTATTGTTGAAAAAAGGACAAAAATACATTCACCCCTCTGTATTTGACCTTTGGACCTAACAACTCGTCATATTCACTTTGAAATCCTCTCAAGGGCATAAAATTGTGAGGATGATTTGTTGCTTGATGGATAGTTCGAGTCTATCGAAACCCTAATTGAGTGGTTGAGTCCTAGCAGAGACAAGTGCGAAGCGTGAGGCGTAAGTGTGCGAGTATTTTCGAGTGTGTGATTATATTTGATTTTTTGCAGTCGAGCATTATTAGAAGTCCGAAAACCCTGATTTTTGTCTCCCTTTGTCAAATTTCGAAGTCTCGAAATTCTTTCCGGAATAATGGAAAAGTACGTAATAATTAAGGAAATTGGCAGAGGATCGTTTGGATGTGTATGCCAAGCTAGGGATAATCAGAGAGGTGAAGTTGTGGCAATTAAAAGATTGAACATGAATATTGACTAGTGGGAAGATTGTCTTAATTTGAGAGAAGTCAAGTCACTCAAAAGATGCACCACTCCAATATTGTGAAAATCAAGAATATAATCCAGGAAAATAATTTCTTGTACTTTGTTTTCGAATACATGGAGTGCAATATTTACCAGCTTATGAAAATCAGGACAAAGACCAAGCCCTTTTTGGTAACTGAAGTGAGAAACTGGTGTTCTCAAGTGTTTAATGGTCTTGCTCATATGCACGCACGTGGATATTTTCATAGGGTTCTCAAGCCTGAAAACTTGTTAATTAGTGGTAATATTTGAAGATTGCTGATTTTGGACTTGCTCGTGAGATCAATTGTTCGCCTCCTTATTCTGAGTACGTTGGAACACGATGGTACAGAGCACCTGAAGTTCTGCTTGCAGCAC
Organism: Anethum foeniculum; assembly: GCA_003724115.2. Lineage (NCBI taxonomy): Eukaryota > Viridiplantae > Streptophyta > Magnoliopsida > Apiales > Apiaceae > Anethum > Anethum foeniculum. The sequence continues at coordinate 2,887 of PHNY01132003.1, forward strand.
CACTTTATGGTCCAACGGTTGATATGTGGGCAATGGGTGCAATTATGGCTGAATTCTTTACTAATTGCCCAGTTTTTGCTGGGGTAAATCATAAACACCAAATGTACATAATTTGCAATGTTTTAGGAACCCCAACTGAGTTTGATTGGGCTTATGGGATTGAACTGGCAAATGATATTTGCTATCAGTTCCCACAGCATCCTGGTGTTTCTCTGTCTTCTCTGATGCCATATGCAAGCAATGATGCAGTTAGGCTTATATAATCGCTTTGCTCTTGGGATCCGTCCAAAAGACCTACTGCATTGGAGGCTCTTCAACATCCTTTTTTCCGGAGTTGCTACTATGTTTCCCCTGCTCTTCGCTTTAAAACTGCTGGTGGGGGGATGAAATCGTCTGCTCGAACTAAAGGTTCTTTGAAGCACGAGTATTTGAGCAGATTTTCTGGGACTTTGACAAATTCTGGCTCCATCAAGTGTGCATCTTAACGATGTCAAGATTATGTATTATTCAGTTTTACAACAACAGTGATGATTATAGATTATAATGTTAACACTATGAAGTTTATGTTCTTCTGTTGTATTCTTATTTTGAATGTTAATGGATGCAGTAGCTTTCTTTTACACTTTTAGATCCCCTGATAGCGCTCTGTTTGTTATTTCTGTGCACTTATTCATCTTTACTTTTCAATTTGATGATACTAGCATTGAGGATTAGAATCAGGAAATTGAAGCAACATGAAAAATATACCAGTGAGCTAGATTATGTGGTTCACGTTGATCACAATCCTCAACCATACTCATCCTTCTGTGCCTTACTATGATTCAACAGAATGGGATTGGTTAAGGGGAGCTCTTTGTACTGTTGACGGAGATTATTGAATGTTAAACAAGGTGTTCCATAATGTGTGCAAAGCTCATGTTTGTCACAACATTTTCTCCATGATCTCACATTACCACGGACTTGAAGCAACAGAAGCCATGAAGCCTTTTTTGGGTGACTATTATCAATATGATGGTACTCCAATTCTTAAGGCAATGTACAGAGAAATAAAGGAATGCATTTGCGTCGAGAAAGTTGAAGGTGGAACTAAAGGAGTCTACTGGTACAGAAAGGATGTTTAGGTTGAAGTTCTAGACATCACAAGATTTTAATTCTTTCACTTGTTGTTGCATTTTCTTTGCTTATTCCTGGTAACTTTAGATTGTTAGAACCTAATGTTGTACCATAACATAAAGAGTTAAATATAACCTTTAAGTTGTTCAAGATCAGGAATAACCTTGCCTGTTGAGTACATTTACTTCACAGTTTAAATATCTACTTTGTTGTTGCTGACTGTCCTTTTAATTTGGTAATGGCCTAGCAAGGAGATACAGTTTCACTTTAACAGAGCATATTGGGATCACAAGTTTAAAGGTTAAGATTTGAAAGGAGTGAGATTCTTAAACTTAATGAAGCCAACTAATTGTCTGGAGTAGCTTGACATTTGCATAATTATTAATTATTGACTCATTTTAATCTGCTTGAGGAATTACAGTAAGTAAACAATATTTGTCAGAATAACACTAAATCATTTTGCTATCATTGATAAGGGGGCTGCATGGGCTAAACATATTTTTACCAGGAAAAGTATCATTTACGTTCGTTTTCAGACTTATAAAGTCTAACGAAAATTGTAGCTAAACGAGCTCTTTACTCTGTACCTTTGTAACAAAACAAGAACTTATCGACATATCACCACTTGACAATTAGTAATAACTTAGACAACTCTATACCAATCATGAAAATATAGTTGGTCTGGATTGAGCCTGCTTTTTTGTCTATGATTTCAGAGGCTTCTTCTCAGCTTTTGATAAAGACACTGTTCCGTTAGATGAAATAAATGAAAAAACAAATGCAATATGTTTAAAATTTGAAAAAAGTAAGTTTAATTTAAATGAAGGGAAAATTTGAACATAAGACATGAATATTTTGCATCATTGTGGAGATTACCATTACAAACTATTTTTGGCTAATGGCGGAACTTTTGGCCCGCTTTGTGTCTCTTTTCAAGGTGAAAGCTGTAAACAGCAGTGTCTTCCTCAGGATAAACAGCCAAAACTGCCCAGATAAAAGACTGTCACAAATCACAATTGAACCTTGCACGAGGAATCAAATAGAAACCAAACAGTTTAATCTTCTGCTCAAAGATACTAATTATATGAAAATCGTGAAAACTGATAGGAGAAATATTTATTATCTAATAGAAGTATTTAAGAGTCATATTCTGTATTTTGATAGATGAAGAAATGGGTATTGTTTCTTTTATGACGTAAGGAGTAAGGTTTCGAAGCAAAAATGATGAAGAAATGGGTACTGTTTCTTTTACGACGTAAGGAGTAAGGTTTCGAAGCAAAAATGATATCGATTTTACATCACACCAGTTCTTCTTCCCTCCTTGAAAGAAAGACAGATCACTGATTAGAGAAAGTGTAGTGTACTCACTTTACTCTCTTGTCATATGTTCCTGTCTTGAACTCAGATGCATTTCGATCAAACTACCTGTTTTGTTAATTTTGAAGTCCAGTGTGTGTTTTCATAACATTTAGGAAGCTTGTTATATCTGCTCTGTGTAATATCAAATTTAAAGTTTAAAACTAGCCATCTAGTCACTTTTGTGTCTGCATTTTTTCGTGTGTGATTTTTTTGTTGAATATTTCCCTTCTTCACTAATTTATGTGTAGCTTCTTGTTTGCGATCAATTTACTTTTTTATATTCACGAACAAGATTAACTATTTATACGTATTAAATCCATAATTCTTGTTTATCAGAGGATTATTGATAATCTAGTGGTAATTATTTCCACTTCAATGGCAGGAGGCAAAACAGGAAATAAAGAACGAAAGTAGGACACAGAAGAGCTCAAACATTGGCTGCAGATTCTACATACTTATGCCTGGCCTCTCTCAAACACACCTCCTCTAATCAGGTGACCTGGGGCTATAGTACCTTTCTTCTCGCCAGAAGAACCACAAGGTCATTTTGATCATCAATTTAGAGGGAAAGACTTGTCATGTTATTACTAAACTTGGCCATGATACCGAAAATGAAGAAGCAGCTTGTTGTGAATGTTTAACCGGTCAAATGTCACGAGTTTAAGTTATGACTTTGCTGTTTGCACCTCCTTTTTTCTTACGAATATTTAGTTTTTACAAATATAGCAAGTTTCTTTATTTGCTAAATAAAGAAAAAACTAAGAGCAAGTCCAGTACAAGATGTAAAATGGCTATTGTCATTGCTATAATTTGACATTAAAAAATATTTTTTGGTACTAAAATAAAACTTCAACTCCAAGGCTAGATGCATTTTGAAACCAAATATTTCCAAATTTACCTAAATTTTGTCACTTTTCCTTAAATTTGATTTAAAGCACGCTAACATGCATCTCATTTGTAGTTGTTTGATGATGTGGCTAGATGCATAAATGCATCCTTGGTTTCAAATTTAAAACCAAGGATGCATATATGAATATTTACATTCAATTATAGAACCACTTTGGAGTTGAAATTTTTTACATTTTGTTTCAAATTATAGAAATGACACCAAAAATAGCATTACATTGGACTTTGCTCTAACAAAAAGTTACTACTAGCTAGTAAGTGGCTGACAAGAGCATTAATATTACGGACACCTCATACAATCACATCGTTCTGTAGAGAATTTTGTAGCCTTTTCTCTGCACCTAGCATTTCTCCTTAAAAAAATCAACTTATATTTCGTAAGACTAGGGTCGTCTTTTGTATACGTTTTTGTGTGCAGCATACCTCTTATATTTCCTTCTCTGATGAGATATAATTTATATCTGGCATTGCAATAAATAAATGAACAAAATCAGAACGAAAATAACAAGAGATATGCATGTTATAAGAGTATAAATTAAACCAACTCAATAAGTCTATTAATAGAAGTACAGCCGCCGATGAAGACCTGAAAGTAAGAGAAAACATAGTGATGCAGTCAATTCATGACCGGACATTTGGGTACTATTCTAAAAGGTGGTACGCTGCTAATTCAAAGTAGTTCTACACAATAGTTTATTCAAATTCCTTCCCTGGCTGGCGGGCGCTTTAAGCTTCAACTCATTCTATCTACGCACATGTTAGTGTTAGACATCCAGATAAATAGTTATCAGGTTTAAGGATATTCAGAGCAATAAGCGAATAACATCAACTAAACACACAACAAAAACCAAGAGAGGACTTCGTGAGGGGATAATGGGTGCTGGTGGGCGAATGGCGACTCCGCCTAATGGCAAAAAGACTGAAGCAGAAGCACTTCGACGTGCTCCTCATGAGAAACCTCCGTTCACCATAGGTGACCTTAAAAAAGCCATTCCTGCCCATTGCTTTAAAAAATCACTTGTCACTTCTTTTCGATATCTCATTCAAGATCTCCTCATGGCCTATGCCCTCTACTATGTTGCTACCAATTACATAGACCAATATCTTCCACATCCTATTAATTACTTGGGCTGGGCAGCTTACATTGCCTTCCAAGGCTGTGTCCTCACCGGGGCTTGGGTTGTAGGCCATGAATGTGATCATGACGCCTTCAGCGATTATGGTTGGATCAATGACCTTGTTGGCCTTGTTGTCCACTCTTCTCTCATGGTGCCGTACTTCTCTTGGAAAATTAGCCACCGTCGTCATCATGCCAACACTCAATCCCTTGAAAATGATGAGGTGTATGTCCCAAGATTCAAGTCCAACATTCGAAACTACTACAAAATTCTTAACAACCCACCCGGCCGTGTCCTTGTGTGGGTTACCACACTTCTTGTAGGCTTCCCTTTATACTTGATGTTCAATGTTTCTGGACACAAGTACGAGAGATGGACTTCACACTATGATCCCCACAGCCCTCTGTACACAGAACGTGAACGCAAACAAATCATTTTTCTGATGTTGCCATTCTCGCAGTCATCTATGGCCTATACCGTCTTGTTCTAATCAAAGGCTTTGCGTGGGTTTTCTGTGTTTATGGAGGTCCACTCCTAGTTGTTAACATGTGGTTCACTTTGATCACAATCCTCAACCATACTCACCCTTCTGTGCCATATTATGATTCAACTGAATGGGATTGGTTGAGGGGAGCTCTTTGTACCGTTGACAGAGACTATGGCATTTTGAACAAGGTGTTCCACAATGTGTGCAATGCACATGTTTGTCACCACATATTCTCCATGATCCCGCATTACCATGGACTTGAAGCAACAGAAGCATTGAAGCCAGTATTGGGCGATTATTATCAGTATGACGGAACTCCCATTCTTAAGGCAATGTACAGAGAAATGAAGGAATGCATTTACGTCGAGAAAGATGAAGGTGAGACGAAAGGAGTCTACTGGTACAGAAAGGATATTTAGTTTGATGTGCTAGAGACTACCGAGAATTTAAATCTTTCACTTGTTACTGCATTGGCTTTCCTTATTCCCGATAACTTTTAGATTGTTTGACTGTGTACAATAAGATAACGAGTTGAAAACAATTACTCAATGCAGTATATAAATTTTTTGTTGCCCTTTCAGTGGTTCAAGAATAAACTTGTATTGCTGAATATAATTTCTTTTCAGTCATCTTTAGATAATTTGCTCTCCTTTCTCTCATTGTGAATTTAATGATTAATGCTTGGGGTGGAGGGATACAATATCATGTGACCAGATTATTTTCGGATCATGGGAGTAAGTTAAAAGCTCAAGTACCAAACTAGTTACCTCGAAATTCTTGACTTTCTATTATCACCTAAAATTACTAATAAATTGATTGAATTCAGATTCTCCATGGTGAAGGGACCTTTTTTATATTTTTAGGGTAAGGTCTAGGCAAAATGCTATATTTCGAAACGTGGTTTCTTTTAGGTTGTATGTATTCTGAGAATCCTTTCTCCATTTTCTGGATTCTTTTGGTTCCAATGACATACTGAATCACATGTCCAGGTTCGCGAATTCTGTAAAACAAATCTGCAGTGGCTGCACATAGCACTGAGTGAGACACATAATTCAAACATGTGAATCATCGACGCACATTTCAACATGAGCAATGCATCGTTAATACTTTATACTGAAAATAAGCATGCATTGTGCGGGCCATTGTGTATCTCTGTGATGCACAACTTGCACAATCGAAAGAAGCTTATTTCAGACTGTGTCTCTGATGTGATGAAGAAAGCTTATTTCCATATCGTAGTATTTTGAGTAAAATTTTCTAAAATTGTGTTTTTTTTAAAGAATAGAGGGAATGGTAATTGCTGAAGTTGCTTTTAATAGCTGAGAAAGTTGAAGTATAGGCAAAATATATCAGTTTGCTTATTTTATGAGTCAAAAGGAGGAAACTTTATAATATGAATCTTAGACATTAAGATGATCCATGATTTATGATTCTGGCAGATTGTTAATACTGACAGCAAACTTGGTCCGAGTCGAACACTGTCAGGCTCGGCTCGAACTCGACTAAAAAAGTGCGGGATCGAGTTCAACCGAGCCTTTAATTTCAAGTTTGTAGCTCCGCTCGTAAAAAGTTTAATTGGCTCGATTTCGGCTTGAAAGCTCGTCGATTTCACTAAATACTAACAAAAACTCGAAATATGATCGGTTCGGCTTGAGTTCGATTCGATTAAATATATAATATATAAAAATTATGTTAAATATTTCTGTAAAAATATATTTATAATAAAAAAATTATAAAATAATGGAGTCTCGATAAGGCTCGCGAACCTTACGAGCCGAGTAATTTGAAGCTCGAGTTTGGTTTGGTAAAAAATTCGAAAAGCTTGAGCTTGAGCTCGGCTCAATTATTACCAAGCCAAATTCGAATATTAAACGAGCCGAGTTCGAGTAGCTCACGAACAGTTTGACTCGTTTACTGAATTGAGCCATTAACTGTTGATCTCTCGGCACTGGATGAAGGTGCATAAGAGAACTAATAATCAGCTTCCACGGTTTTCTTGGGAGCGGTATTGTAAAAGCGGAGGAAACGAAGTGAAATAACTTTCAATTATGCATGAAAGTTTTGGTGAGGATAAATGTAAAAGCTGAGGAAGTAAAGTGAAATACATTCACTTGTACTGTAAAGAGGATTACGATACTAATTCTAAAAACCAAAGTTACATTTGTTTGCAGCGACTATAATTCATTCACTATTTATGTTTTCTACTCAGTTTATCAAATATTAAGCACTTAAAATAATTCAAGGAATAGTTCTGGTCACGTTAGTTCATTTTGGTGAAGAATCATTCTGAATTTTAATACTTGTTTCAGAATAATTTGGTATGTCTTATTCCTGAAATTAAGATTTTGGAAGTGAAGATTTAGAAGTGTACATTATAAATATGAAGCTAACATGATTTTTATAAGTGTCATGTTACCCACGATTTCTGGCATTGGAATACATAATGAACAAAATCAGAATGGAGATATCAAGAGATATGCATGTTAAAAGAGTCGATAAATTGTGAAAACTACAAATCTGATGATAAAAAATAGCCGCCAAACAGGACCTGGAATTTAAGACAAAAAATGGTGCAGCAGTCAACTTGTGGCTGGACACTCAAAGAAAGGCACACTAATAATTTTGTAACAGCACACCACTTAGTTTCCTACTCTTTTATTCAAACTCGCTGGCTGGCGGGCGTTTTAGGCTTTTCATCATTTCTACTTGCTGCATCTTCAGTTTCTCACAACCGTATAAATATCCAACCTGAGCCAAGCAAATAACATCAACTAAAAACACAACAAAGTTGAAAAGATACTTGAAGAGTAGCAACTTTTGCATATTCTTCACCAGGGAAAGATGGGTGCAGGTGGGCGCATGTCCTCTCCTTCTAATAGCAAGAAAACTCAAGCAGAAGCACTTCGACGTGCTCCTCATGAGAAACCTCCATTTACCATTGGTGACCTTAAGAAAGCCATTCCTGCTCATTGCTTCGAAAAATCACTTACCACTTCTTTCCGATATCTTATTCAAGATCTCCTCATGGCCTACGCCCTCTTCTATGTTGCCACAAACTATATAGATCAATACTTACCCCATCCTATTAATTACTTGGGCTGGGCAGCTTACATTGCTGTTCAGGGCTGTGTTTTGACCGGGGCTTGGGTTGTAGGCCATGAATGCGATCATGACGCCTTCAGCGATTATGGTTGGATCAATGACCTTGTTGGCCTTGTTGTCCACTCTTCCCTCATGGTCCCTTATTTCTCTTGGAAAATTAGCCACAGACGTCACCATGCCAACACTCAATCACTTGAGAATGATGAGGTTTATGTCCCCAGATTCAGGTCCAACATCAGGAACTACTACAAAATTCTCAACAACCCGCCAGGCCGTGTGCTTGTGTGGGTTATCACACTCCTCGTAGGCTTCCCTTTATACTTGATGTTCAATGTTTCGGGACACAAGTATGAGAGGTGGACTTCACACTACGATCCCCATAGCCCTCTTTACA
>PHNY01132017.1:0-10872 GCA_003724115.2 Anethum foeniculum
TTGTGACGGATGTGAATCTTCGTCAAAACTTATAATGTGCGGTCAATTCGTCACAAGGTGTTGTCACAAGCTACCAGTCGTCACAAGATTTTCGTCACAATAGGCAGATTTTCTTGTAGTGCTTATTAATCTATCTTCTTTGTTTACTTGCATGAGGGCTTTACCTTTCGTTATTTCTTTTTTCTAATATATTACACATCCTCAGTAAAATATTTATAAGAATCTTAATTTTCATTAATGGGCTTCCATCTTTGATGTGTAATAGCTTATACAATGTAAAGAAAGCTTTTCGATTTGGAGCCAGGCTAGGGCAGACTAGCACAGCAAGTACAAATGTACAAATCATTTCAGTTTTACTCCATGTAGAGAAAAAAATATGTGCATGTTCAGCTTAATGTATAATTTTCCTACAGTGTCTATAGGACATAAATATCAAGTAATGTCTCATTGAAAAGAATTGAAGTATTTGCTTACCATCAGTGATGTAAATCACATTCTTATATTATCATTCTGATATTATTTAGAATTCCTTCTCTTTATAGCTGCATTATGCAGCTGGTGCAGGACCTGGAAAGGAAGTGTTTGTGGCAATCGTGAAGGAGCACATTACTGTTCTAAGAAGCATCAGGTTATTAAAGTCAATTATCTGATCGGTTTTTTATATTTTATTGGCAATTGGCTTATTATTAGATTTTGTAAATTATGCTTTACACAGGCTGCTCACTGCCGCAAAGGTCGTAATTTGGAATGTCGAGAGTTGGCTGTTGATTGTCAGCATATTAATTCTAGCTTTGGTAAGAGTTAGGCAGAAAGGAAGAAACTTTAGCATTAAAAGTATTGAACTTTTACTAACGCTGATTTTATAAAATAGTCAATATTTAGACTTGACGGTAAGTAAGAGGCATTTTGTCTAACATTTACATTTTTGAAGATCTATTGCGCAGTTTATTAATCATACGTACTAAATGTGTGAAATTGTTTTCATCGTTCTTTTGATCTTTTATGTCCGCATTGGTGCCGTATCCTAGACTGTTTCTTGTATATAAAGTTTTGAACCTTGCAAATGATGTTTTTGAATGTAACAATTCATTTCACTTTACATTCACTTACGGTGATACTGGTGTAATGTGCATCAGACAGCTAACTGAGATTTCCATTTCTCAAACAGTTCCAAGTAACACTATTTGGCCACAATTTAAAATTAGTATTAGAGTTGAACCTGAAGATGAAACACTGTCTGAAATTGGTGGTTATGCTACTGCGTTGGCATCAGCATGCCATGAGGATGAAGGATTTGATCCATTGCTTTACAGTTTTGAGGTCTGAGTTCTGTTCCCTCCTGTTTGTCAAGTACATGATTGTATGGCCAAAATATAATAGATTGCTTCTATTTGGAAAATAGGCAGATGCGGACCAAAAGAGTTGGGCCACTTTTGTGGAGCGAGTTTTAAGGGTCCCTGGGCAAGTTCTAAGGTAATTGGTTTATCGCAAAATAAGTAACTTTTTTATTTCCATCAAACATATAAAAGCAAAATCTGACAAAAAAAAACCCTTACTTCTCTAGTTATAATTTGAAAATCTGTGGTGGAAACGTGGAAGACTTGATTTCAATATGATTGTATTTTTTGTATTACGAGATGTAAATCATGCACGGGTTAGAAATTTCTGGACACTTGTCCTAGCTATTACAGTTAAAAAGGTTACTTTTCAAGTTTGAATGATGATTAAATTAATAGTATGAAAACAGTACTACTCTAGACATACTTAGGATATCTCGTTCAAAGAGCAGAATATAGGGAGGATAAGGTGTACTTGGACCTTGGCTCCGTGATATTTCTAGCATAGTAAACCATTTAAATAGCAAATTTAGTATACCTACGTTCATGTTTGCAAATATAGTATAGCTACAGGTGTTTTATCTTGATACACTTTGATACAAGATAAAACGCCACTATAGCATTCTCCAAACTGTCAATGACAAACGCCACTGCCCGTGGCATTCTAAACTAAAATAAGTTCACCCACTGTGTTTAAAACCCTATGTCCTCCCCCCACTCCTAACAAAAAACACCCCATGCCAATCCTTTTCTTGAACTTATATAGTTTCTTCTGAATTAATTATTTTTAATTTGTTGTGATTTTGTAAATTGTTGTAGTTAATAATTCATCTATGTAATTATTTAATTAATGTAATTTGGATTATAGTTTGTGTGAAATTTGTTGGGTATGCTGGTTGATAGTTTTGTGTGGGAGTAATTATATTATTTTTGGATTAATTTAGATGAGTAATTTGAAATTATGATTAGTGGGAATAGTTTTGATTAGTGAAATATTAGTTTAGATTAAATAAATTATTGGTAATTTAGATTAAATAACCTAATGGTTATATTTCTTTAATGATCATATAATCAATTCATAATTATAAGATAATTCATTATAAGTAAGATAATAATAGAACAATGGATGTAATCCCCACATTAGAAACTTAAAAATAAATTTAATATCTCTTATAATTATATTATCAATGGCTGATTATATAATCAAAATTTCAAAATACAAGCAATGTAAAATTTTGAAAGACATAAAATGAAAAATAAAAATGGCCGACTTCTTTGGCAAAAACATAATTATGTAGAATCATTATCAAAACTAACTTATAAAATAAAAGTATATAAATTTCAATGTTCATAAATAATATATTATCTACAATTTTAAGTTTAAATAATTATAAAATATTTTTTGTTTGCAGAACTTAAAATAATGACAAAAGAAACCTCAACACTTTCATATCATGCCCATTGAATGTCATGGTTTTGGAAGTCCTCCTATCTGATTATTAGCAAGCACAATGAACCACTCTTCTGTTAAGGTAATTTTTAATTATTTTTAATCTAAATTTTTTGTTGTCATGGGATTAATCCCCTTAAGTTTAGAACAAAGATAAAAGCACCACAAAATGAAGAATTAGGTCCATCACAGGTTTCTTTCAAAATTTTGTAGATTAATGTAAGTTAGATTAATCTAATTTTTTATGCTGAATAATTTAGCATAATTTAGTGAATGTAAATTACAATACTTATGATTATACTTTGGTAAAGGCCATTTTGTGAATTTTTAAATTTAGATTAATATTTGATTTACATTACTTTAGATTAATTTATATTAATCTTAATATAAATCCCATAGTTGTAGATATTATTTTGATTTTTTGTCTTGTATAGTTGGACAAAAATATGTCCATACCTAACAAAAAAAAGTATTCGAATCGGAAATATGTTCAAAACTCTTACTTCTCATACTGTACCATATTTACAAGTTCGAACATTGATGTACTAAAAATGCTACTTGTTTGGAAAAATGTATCACAATCTGAGGGATCCCTTGGACCTTACCTCTGCTTCACCAGAAGAGTAGAAAGGTTGTTTCCACCTTACCTCTACTCTAAAATATATACATATTTTATTGTTTGATCTTTATTTGTTTTTAGCAACTTCACAAATTCAAACCACTGATACTCACCTTTATGCATTACATGCATTGGGTATATCACATCATAGAGATCTACAAAGCTGTACATGACCAAGACCCTGGATAGGCTTTCATGATAATTTTTGTTAATCTTAATAATATGGTTGCCCAACCCATGTATTCTAACTGAGTATATTAGCTTAAGCGTCAAGTCAGTGTTGTGTTAAATAACTTGCGTCAAAGATGCGAGTAATATGGCTTTGTCGTTTTTGATCTGAGCTATATGTACAACTATTTAAAATTTAGCCTAGGTAGAGCATCTCCAACGCTATTGTTAGCTATAATATCTAGGTGTCACGGATTATACCTAATATGCAAAATATGGGTCAATCCAACGGAGGGTCCTGTTAGGTAAAATTTTAGATACCGAAATAAGGTCACGCTACATCTGTTGATCCTCCTGCCATCATCTAAATCAATCCACGTCATCTGTAATCTAGTCCAAACCATCTTTTTAAATTCTTTTTATTTATAACATATAATATAATATCTTAAATTACTTTTTAAATATTTAATTTAAAATATTGAAGACACTTTTTAAATACATAATACTATAATATATAAATTATACACACACACACATACACACACACACACACACACACACACATATATATATATATATATATATATATGTTCATCATTATTATATGTATTGTTGTCTATTTATATTTTTATTTAAATAATAATTTTAAGTAATATTAAAATGTAAAAATGTTATTTTATTAAAAAGCAAGTTTAAAAATTCTAATATTCTAATATAATAAAGTATTTTATAGTTATATGTTTTATATTATATGTAAGTAATGTTTGTTAATTTATTATTACTATTTTAAATGTGTTATCATATTTTCAATCAATTGTGAAAAATATTTATTTTTATTTTATAATATTTACTTTAAAATGTTGACATAAATGTAAAAATGTTATAGTACTATCATTAAATATATATTTAACAAAATTATATATATTTTTATTTTCACTTGTATTAAATAAAATTAATAAAATTTATTTTATTTGTATATTTAAAATCAATAATAATACAATATTTTAAATATAGTTAATGATTATAGCTAATACCACTAGAGCATAAATTCTTACGGGTTCAACAAAATTTTAGCTAATCATGTTTTAGCTATTGACGTTGGAGATGCACTTACTTCTTTTCACCTTTGTTATAATCAAGACTTAACTACTGCAGTATTAGTTTAGTTTTTTTATTAAAGTTTTGTTGTTGTCTGTCATTATTATTATTGTTGTTGCTGATTATTAACTTGTGTTATCATTATTGTTGTTGAATATGGTATCCAAGGCTATTGAGATAACTTGCGTTGTCTCTTTAGAATAAAAGTAAAATACTAAAATATAACTAATAAGATAACAAATATTCTAAAAAACGTGAATCGCATTGCACTGGATATAAGAAGTGTTTGTTTATAACTTAATATAAAAACATGTAACAGGTATTGCAGGCATGCCGGAACCAGACCTCTATGGCCCATGTTAAGTGGCCGGCCATCGGAGACTGACGTTCCTAATTGCTGCTACTGTGGTGGACCTCTTCGAGGTTCAGGTATGGAGAGCTACCTCACTTTTATCTTTTTTTCTTACTAGGAATTTAAGTTGTTAGATAGTGTGTGAGAGGATTCTACCTTACAACATGTTCTTTTGTGTATGAATAAGCTGTCTTTTTTTTTTTTTTACAGATTATGCCACAGCTACTGCACTGCTTCGGCGTGCAAAATGGTGCAGATTCTCTTGATTGGTCAACCATAGTCATTTATACATGTGAAGCCTCTTGTGATGGAAGCATGGCGTACAACGAAGAATTTGCTTGGTTTCAGCTTCCTAATAAACTGCAACACTGAGATGATATATTCTTGGATTTTCCTGTGTCCCTTTTTGTTTCTGTTAGATTGTTTTGGGGACTACCTTTTTTCATCTAACAAAACAATAGTTCAGATTCTGATGTGTGTTTTTAGTGTCAGAACTCAAACTGCAATAGTGCATTTGAATGTCATCTACCTTCTGTTGTAACAGTATTCATTGAAAATATGTTTTAGACGACTAAACACCTACATGAAGAGCAATACCACCTCTCCCTTGGCAAAATCATACCCTCAAATCCCAATTCTACTACACCTTTCCCCTAATTTTATTTTTACTTAAAGTTTCACAGAGAATACTCTTTTCTCAAATATATCAACCGAAATCATATTCTTGTATCCCAATAGCCCCGCACCTTTTTCCTCATCTTTTTTTTTTTAAAAAAAAAAATTCACAAAGAATGTCCACCTCCTCATTCTCATTCGACTCACTTCTAAAAGGATGTGGTTACTGGTTGGAGATACCAATTCCCAGATCATTAGAAAAAGTAAATAATTTCTGCTCCCTTTAACCCATTTTAACAACCTTTTTTGAAAGTTTGTTAAATTTATTTTTTAAGTCTTTCCTCTATTTATTACATTATTATTATATATAGGTGTAATAAAATTATATTAAAAATGATAAAAATAAGGGGGAAATTTGAAAATCTGTTCGTAAATTTACATTGAATGTAATATTATGGAATAAAAGAAATATTAAAGGAGACTAGTAATTTGGGATTGAGGGAGTACTATCAGAATAATTACTACTGTACTACTCTTCATAATTTGAGTTAGAATTTTATAACGTGATGGCGGTGATAAGGGTAGAGAAGTAGAAATAATGATATAAATGTTTATATATAATTATATATACCGATTTTTTTAGTTATTCGGTAATTTGAGTCTTAACTTTCATATGAAATAGGGTCTAGCCAGAAGTTCCCTTTATATAGACACACACATACTTATATAGAATTATATATTATTTTTTATGACTGAGATTAAATTTTATTTATATTTGTAACTAGTCAATGAATTACATTTTTAGAAATGTTCAATAAGTAAAAAACGTTTCTATATTGCTCGTATCAATTCATAAAATAAAGTTTAAAAATGTGAGAATTGATGATATTTAGAATGTAATTAGACAAATTGTATGAACTTCTACCTATCGATGTACTAAACAACCCATTGATATTCAAAAAGACTCAATTAATAATAATTTGCAGTAATCAATGAATTTCAACAAATATAAACGAATTTTAAGATAATAATAATAAACTGTAAATATTTAAAGATATACAATTTTCATAAGTAAAATGAAGATCAATTGCTATTTAGAAGACTTAACACATGCCAAATTGAAAAAAAACCTCCATCAACAATTAATATAAAATGAATTAGTTGATGTAAGAGTAGATGACTAATAATTTTAGCAGCTATTTATCCGTTAACAATAATTTATCAAACGAAATGACAAGTATCTAATGTTTATAAAAATATTTACAAATTTTTGTATAATTATCATATACTAAAAGGTGAAACCCGTTGTTTAATTTAAGTTAGTACACTATTAGAAATATTGCATTTAGCCGATATTATATATCATGATCCTTTGATATCAGTTTTTAGCAGATATCTATTGGCATACTACACATCGGTTAGTTTTTTTCCACTATTGTTGAAAGTCTTTTTTAATATCTCAATTTACTTGAAACAAATGATGTAAGAAAATGTAGACACATCGAGTTTGTTAAACTAAGATTAGCTAGTAATCTTTTTAACATTGTCTGACAAAGTAACTTATGTTAAAGATTCTTATATACATCGGTTCGTTTGTTGTGACTGGTGTCTTATATTTTTATAAACATCTGTTCTATTGAAACAACAAATGTTAAATATGTCCATAGACATCAGCTGTCTGTTATTTCGATGCTAAATGATTACACAACAACAAATGTTAAATATGTCCATAGACATCAGTTGTCTATTATTTCGATGCTAAATGATTACACATATATCACTTATTTTTTTAAAATGTGATGTGTTCAGACATTTTAGACATCTGTTTTATAAAAAAAACAGTTGTAGAAATCAGTCTACATTAACCGAATGATGTTAAATTCACTCTTTTTCATCAATATACCTGCATATTTGTATACAACCCAAAAATAAAACCATGTAAAAAATATCCAACCAAAAAATTTAAATCATGACCAAAAAATATCCAACCAAAAATCTGAAATAGCTTGGCTATTACTAATATTTCAACCATTTAATCTAAAAATATCCAACCTTGTAAACAATCTATAGTATATAGTTCTAACATCCAATATTTTAGAAAACAAGCTAGTTCCTACATTCACGTTCTAACCAAACTATATCCCCCAATTTTTTTAAGTCAAAACAAACTTATTTGATGCAAATAATCATGTCACTGTAAAGAAAATGTACAAATAACTTGTCATTTTCATTTCAAGCCTCTTTAACCATCTTTCTGACAGTGAATGCATACTTGAACAACCCACTAATATACCTCCCAAAGTCTACCACTAAGAACAGCATCCTCTTAAATATAATTCAAACTTCATAGCTCACTAATGACTCGTGACCATTCAGCTTCAGGAATTGCACGTTTTCCGCAGATTGAGTCCAATGACTAAAATACTGCTCCTCTCCTTAGTATACCCTGATGTCATTGGACAAACAAAACAACATTATATAATTTATATTAGGCTAATAGTCCTGCCTCCTGATTAATACTGATCTGATACTCCAATGTATACTATTTAATATATTACAAACTTTAAAGATCGACACGTAGTTTACCTTGGACCAGATATTGCTAAGAAGAAAAGGACTTAAATGTAGAGGCCATTCTTGTCACCCCATCTTTTATATAAAAAAAGATTTTTTTTTTTTTGAAATAAGATATAAAAAATAAGATATTTTTTGAGTAAATATCTTTGTTAAAATACATTTTTTATGTAATTTACGAGAATGAAAAGTTTTTTATTACTAAGTTAAAAATAAACTTTTTATCTACTAAATTTCGAACTTTGCTTTTTTGTTTTGAGCTCTATCTTGTTTTATTTATGAAAAATGTGTGAAAAAAGTCATCGGATTTAAGCAATATTTTGACCTTAAAGTGTGAATATATTTAATTCTGATATATATTCTAAAGATTGTAAAAATAATGTTTTCTATATAAAAAACTTACTTTTATTGTTGTAAAATCAAAATTATAAGTCCGCTTACTGGTCTTTCCGAACATAAAAACAAAAATAAAAGAAGTAAAGTAGACTTGGATTCTTGTTTGAGTATTTTTTAAGTTATAAACTTTTTCCGTCTCACTAATAATATCCCCGAATATTTTGTTATTCCTAAAACGTCCTGAATGATACAGATTGGTTTGATTAAAAGTTAAAACAAATTTCTATACAATAATCCTTCTGTTTTTTAATATTTGACAACTTTCACACACATTTCAGGTATTTTGACCGAATAATTAAAATTATTTTGTAGCCAAGTGAAAGATTGAAAAATGAAACATACCAAAACCAACCCCCACCCAACGGAGAATATTCTGCAGATTTCAAAGTTGCAAGTCAAGCACTGACTCCAACATTATAAGCCTAGTTCCTACACAAAGTATTCATCATCTTGTTACCAAACACAAAGTGTTCTATCGATCTACTCTCTTCTTCTATCAATGGAAAATTTACCACTTGAACTTAACACAAACATACTTTCAAGACTTCCCATCAAAACACTAGGCCAACTCAAGTGTGTTTCAAAACCCTTTAAAACCCTGATCACTACTCACCACTTTACCAAAACTCACCTTAACCAAATCACCCAACTCAAACAACAACTTCTTGTTCTCTCCACTTCCACTCTACAAACTCTCAACATCTTCCAGAACACTCACCAATCTCAAATCTTCTTCTTAACTTACCCTCAAATCTCAAAACTTCTTCTTAACTTACCCTCAAATCTTGCTGACAATCCTATTGAGGTAGTTGGCTCATGTCATGGCTTAGTATGTCTATACCACCTTCCTAGTACCTACTCTTTCTTGAACCCTACCACACGAGAGTTTCGGGTTTTGCCTGATCCTGGAATGTTTCCTGTGGATGCCAGGATCAGGCTTTCGGGGTTTGGTTATGTTGCAGTGCGTGATGACTATATGGTTGTTAGTATTGGTACTGATAATACTGGTCTTGGTGAGCAAGTGATCAGGGTTTATTCAGCTAAACAGGATTCTTGGAAGACTGTTTCGACTAAGGTTCCTTTTCGGGTTCTTCCGTGGGTGAAACCTGTTTGTGTTAATGGCGTGGTTCATTGGTTAGGGTTTGGTGGGAAGTTACCAGCTGTGAATAAAATTATGGGGTTTGATTTTGTTAAAGAGGAATTTAAGGTATTGTCGTTGGGGGAGGGTATGAATGAGAGGGGGATTAAGGGTTTGGGAGTGTTGGGAGGGTGTGTTTGTGTTTTGTCTACTGAGAAAGATGTGGATGCATTTTTGGAGATGTGGATCATGATGGAGTATGGGGTGAAAGAGTCTTGGATCAGGACATTGTCGTTTGGAGGGGCTTATAGTTATAATGGCATTACGGATATCTTCCCGGTTTGTTATGTAGATGATAAAGTTTTGTTGATGATTAAGCGTGAGAGTATTGTTTCGTATGATCCAGTAGAACGAATAAGTTGGAGCGTTGGTGTTAATTTGCGAAAAAGGGCAGGTACACTTGATGTGGCTATGTACGAGGAGAGTCTTGTTTCACCTTATGGCTTTATTATCAGGTGCACGTAGGTAGACAAATGTGCAGGAAAATGGAAAGGGAAGGAGCTAAGAAGAGGTATGTGATGTTTTTTACCAACGCAATTACATTTTGATGATTAGGTTACTGATTTTATTGCAATATCCTCTGTGTTTTTCTTATCCTCTGTTTTCTTATTCCTTATCCTCTGTGTTTTTCTTTGGTTGGATATCATACGTAGTCTTATTTGTGAAAGACGAGGGTGTCATGACTGATCCTGGAAATTGGATGACGATAGTGTAAAACTTGATCATGGCTATGATTTGATCCATAGAAAAACTTTTATGTACCTAGTAACTACTTTACAATAAATTGCAGAATTTTACAATGGACCAGATGGAGTACACAAGATATGTAGTTATTTTCTGCAACATAGACAATCGGTTTTGACAAGACAAGACTCTTAAATTAACAGACAATATTGAGCTACTGACTATAAGAAGAAATTGATGATAAGGCTTGCCAATTATACTACCGAATCCTTAATATTCTTCATGTGAAACACTACAACAAGCTCTAACTTTGTGGCCAAGTGATGAAATGAATCATTTCGAGTAGAGTCGGTGGTGGGAACTTATTGGCTGTGTAAATCTTATATGTTGCTTGCTGCTTGGTGGTGTAAATTTGTTGGATAGTGCTTTTTTTTTTTTTTT